>WNWK01039854.1:0-17249 GCA_009830355.1 Cherax destructor
GGTAATAGAGTTGTGGATGAGTGGAACAAACTCCCGAGTACCGTCATAGATGCTAAGACGTTGTGTAGTTTTAAAAATAGGTTAGATAAATACATGGGTGGGTGTGGATGGTGTGAATTTGGACCTGACTAGCTTGTATTACCAGGTCAGTAGCTGTACTAATTCCTTAAGTGGAAGTGACCTGACCAGGTGGTCGGCTGACCAGGTGGTCAACTAGACAATTATAGAGTGGGTGCGGTTGGGTGTGAGTTGGTCCTGACTAGCCTGTGCTAGGTCAGATGCAGTGTTCCCTCCTTAAGTGAATGTAACCTGACCTGGCTGGGTCGGGGCTTAAGCCGTTGGAGATTTGGACCTGCCTCGCATGGGCCAGTAGGCCCATGTTCTTATGTTCTTATGAGTGTGTGGGGACCTGGGTGATGGTGAGTGTGGGGGGACCTGGGTGATGGTGAGTGTGTGGTGACCTGGGTGATGGTGAGTGTGTGGGGACCTGGGTGATGGTGAGTGTGTGGGGAGGTGCTCGTGTTTGGACTTGAGTGGTGGTTAGTGTGTGGGGGTGCTCGTGTGAGGACCTGATTGATGGTAAGTGTGTGGGGACCTGGGTGATGGTGTGTGTGTGGGGAGGTGCTCGTGTTTGGACTTGAGTGGAGGTGAGTGTGTAGGGGTGCTCGTGTGGGGACCTGAGTGATGGTGAGTGTGTGGGGACCTTGGTGATGGTGTGTGTGGGGTGCTCGTGTGGGGACCTGAGTGGCGGTGAGTGTGTGGGGGCGCTCGTGTGTGGGGGCGCTCGTGTGTGGGGCCACTCGTGTGGGGACTTGAGTGATGGTGTGTGAGGGGTGGGGGTGGGGGGTTCGTGTGGGAGGTGCCTAAGTGAGGGGCAAGCTTGTGAGGGCCTTCATGGGCACATCTGTGGGTGCATTGTAACTAAGCTCTATATTACGTGTGCTGCATACAATCAAATATGAAGCGTGGCAATATACATACACACACACACAGTATATATATATATATATATATATATATATATATATATATATATATATATATATATATATATATATATATATATATATTATATATATATTTTCGGTAGAATTTCCATCACTTATTTAAAGTTCGTTATTTAGAATAAAGTGATTCTCGTGTAATACTTAATCTCTTCATCGGAATGCCTTGCCTGGGCTATTTAATGTTACAAACTTGGCACTGGATCCTGTTTGCTGGTCAATCCAGATGCAACATTTATGAAGTGAAGGCTGGAATCTAATTCCATTGGGAAATCTCTTCGACGAAATTTATTAAAACTATAACAATAAATAATGAAACAAACGTTAAAATACGAGAGTGATAAATTGGAGTGAAGTCAAAATAAACTATTATAAAGTATAAATTAACTGGATTAGATGCTTCAGCGATGTCAGATTTTTTTTGCGGATTTTAATTTGTGTTTGGATTATTGTTTGAAGGGGTTCTATTTTTGATTGGGTTTTTGTGTGTAAATATCCACAGAGAGATATTGTTCAGGGATTCATGTTACAGGATCGTAGCACTGAATATCTTTTTCTTGTCCAATGCTGTTTAAAGGCCATATTTCCTTCCTTCGTTTGAGAGTATAAGCAAAACATAAATTTATATTCCTCTCTTGGCCTTTGACTCACCATCTCCAAATGTTGAGTTTCTTTGGCCCAGCATCTCCAGATGTTACGGTTTTTTTTGCCCACTATCTCCAGATGTTACGTTTATTTGGCCCACCATCTCCAGATGTTACGTTTCTTTTGCCCACTATCTCCAGATGTTGCGTTTATTTGGTCCACCATCTCCAGATGTTGAGTTTCTTTGGCCCACCATCTCCAGATGTTGAGTTTCTTGGTCCACTCCCTCTTGGCATCTCAGTTTTTGTTCCATTATCTCCAGATTTCTCACTTCCTTTTTTCAGTCATTCCTGATGTCTCACATATTGTCTCATTCTCTCCAGATGTCTCAATTCTTGGCCCAGTCTTTCTAGATATTTTACTTCTTGGCCCAGTCTCTCTAGATGGCTCACGTCTTGGCCCAGTCTCGTCCAGTGATTGCTCTCTCGCAATATCTGGGGTTTGAGACCAAGAGAGAAAACCAAAATTATCTCTCATATATGTTAAAATACTCACGAAAGCGTATTAACACGATTGCAAACAAATCACAGAATGGGTGGAGTTTGAAACCCATAGCGAGCGAGTTTTACGATTTACTCGCCGTGGGTTTAAACCCCACCCGTTCCATGGTTTATATTAAAATGCACTTGAGGAGTGACCAGTTTTTAATATTTCAGAATACTCTTCTGTTGATTCTTGTTGCTCTTTAGTCAGAGAGAATTAGCTTGAGGCGGGTCTTAAGACATATTTTAACCTGCTCAAAGGGCTGTCTTAAAAACTATGTCGTTTCCTTGACTACTTGAGGTTACAAATTTAGTGTCTGTGGCAAAGCACTTGGCTCTCGTCACCGCTGGTGCTGTCACATCTATCGATGGGAAACACATGGAACAGACCGAGATGCTTTTATTAACTGGGTGACTTTCCGCCTTATACAGGGCGAAAAGTCACCCAGGAATGTGGAGCACACTTGATAAAGTGTGCTCCACATTCCTGGTTCGTCGGCTGTTCTCCATTAGCTGCGGAACTGTCGACAATTTGTCTCATGCAAGATAAGGCTAGACTTTTAATTATTACCAAACTTGGTTTATGTAGCTTGAATTTTAACAGTGCTGCCGAAGATAATTGTGGAAATTATGCAGCATCCTTGGAAAGAATTCATCTTTGTATTTTCTCTCTTACAAAAGCTTAGCGTTTACTCTTTCTACCGTCCTTGATTGTGAATATAATTCCAGGGGAAATGATTTGCTTGCAAAACAAAGCATCTGGGGAGAAAAATTTCACTGCTTCATCAGTGAAGGAGGGGAAACACGCGTGTCGTGACCGCTACAACATCGCGGGTATCCAGCTTCAGCGACCGTTGCAACGGGGCGGCTAATGCATTCCTGTGGCCCCTGGAACGATGCGGTTAATCTACCAGCACGACTGCTGGAACTAGTGGCTTATCCATCCTTGTGACCGCTGGCACGACTCGGTTAATCTACCAGCTCGACCACTGGAATGAGGTGGTTAATCTACCCATGCGGTTGCTAGATCGACCCGATTAATCTACCAGCGTGACCGCTGGAGCGAGTGGCTAATATAGCCCTTCCGACCACTGGATCGCCACAGTTTACCAGCTTGTGCAACCTGTCGACCTACGCATCATTATGTCCTTGAACGAGGTGTAGTTGCAGTCGATATACTCCAGATAACAGTCCATTCTAATGTCCACGTACCACTGACATTAAGTGTCCGATTCACTAGATTACTGGAGGCAGGAGTTAAGTTTGAGAGACGCTTAAAGCTTGCACTTGTGTGGGCCATCGTCCAGAATGTAGCAGTAGCAGCTCCAACAGTAGTAGTAGTAGTAGTAGCAAACGCAATTGTAGTAACAACAGCAACAGATTTAGCAAAGATTGCATTTGTAACAGGATTAAACAACAGTTGTAGCTTGCAAATCGATAGTTGTAGCAGCAGCAGCAGCAGCAGCAGACGTACATGTAGCAGCATAAACTTCAGTAGCAGAGTTCTTAGTTTGCCACGAAACCTTCCGGTTTTTGAAACACTGGAACATTGGTATACCATTGGTAATAAAGCAACTGTAGAATATACTTACTCTGTTGAAGATATGATCATTTTGAAGGCAACTGACGAAATCTGCTTCTCCTTCGCCGTTTATTCAGCGATAACTGTAATTAGCACTGAATCGTAGAGTGAACGGTGAACACGAAGAACCCATAAACGTGTAGTAAATAAAGAATAAATCCAACGTTTTGTGATAAATGAACAGAGAAACACATGCGATAAACGACGAACAAAGTATAGAGAGTGTATTGTTAGCGGTATTTATGTCTGCTGATTCTACAAATCATTCTTGGCCTCCTGATCTGGGGGTCTGAAACTGTATATGAGGGACTATGCGATTATAATTAAGATTGGGCGTCGATGATGGAACATTAAGGGCTGTGAATGTCTCGCTAACAAGGCTCTAGTATCAGACATATTCCCCTTAAGCTCCATGTTCTTCCCTTTGTCTACCTTTACTATTCTCTTTGTATGTACACTTTGTGGCTGTCTCTATTTCTCTCAGTTTGTCTCCGCCTCTCTCTTTCTTACTCGGTGTTTATTTCTATCTCTGGCTCGTTTGCTTGCTTACATTTATCATCCACCTTTCATACACGGTACAAAAAAGCTCGTGTTCAACAGAGCGCGCACACGGCTAATATCAATAAACAAGCTTTAATTACTCTTAAGTTCTCAACCACGAGCTGGGAATCACATGTTAGGAAAAAAAGCACTTGAGATAAAACATCATTTTTATTCGGCCCACATTTCTCATCTCTTCCTCTCGTGCAATTCTTCATCTCTATAATTATCTGCGTTTATACACTTTCCCTTTCTAATTAAGCGATGCATTGAAAGTTATGTGGATATTTTGCAAATGGGGCTCACTCCTGAAGTGTTGATATATTAAAGGTCACTTTATCAATACCTTTTTTTTTTTTTGTTAAGTCGTACCCGTTATATTTTCTTACGGCCGCGCTTTTTTTTTTTTACATAAAAGGCAACTACTTTTTTTTCACACCACAACTATTTTTTTAATCGTCGTTGTTATGAAAAAGGTGGAAAATTTACAGTAATTATAGTCTGAGAATGTTTTTGTGGTGGTGTAATCAAATATTTTGGCACTGCCGCTGAGTGCCTTGATCACTCCATCAGAATGTTCTCTGTGCTGAGGTGTTTGAATGCGGATGTATAATACACCAGTCTATTGTAAAATAGTACTCATTCAAACACCTAGGAGCTGTAGCGTCCATCTGCGTGCGTCACATGCTTGCGCGTGCATGCGTGCGTAGCGTGCGTATCGTGCGTGCGTGCGTAGCGAGAACTCTGTTGTTTGATCTCAACTGCATTTGAATATTGGCTTGTACGCCCTAAAGTGATGGCAATGAATATGGCAGGAGAGCAAGCATTGCCCTGCTGACGTAGTTCGCGGTGTATGTTACACAGCGAGATCTCACTCAGGGGACGACACAAAGGGGGGGTTAAATAAGTCATCCTGGTCGTGTACAAGTCGAGGGAGTGCCAAGTGGCCTCGTATGATAAGAGACAGCAAGTGTAGCATCCTCGTGCATGCCAAGAACTGGTATGTCTTCCACGTCTACCATAGCCTAATATGATCCCTCGGTATTATAATAACAAAAGGAATATTTTCCTCACGTATATCACAACGAGCCAAGTAAGACGAACCAGCTGCACCTTAAACAACCCAGCTGAACCATTTACATAAACAACGTCTCCAAAATGTCTCGCAGACAAAAGAAAAAAAAGAGCAAATTTTAAAGCGAACTTATTTAGTATAGAGAACTTGTTCTTGAAATGAGGAACGACTTTACAGCGTGAGGAGACTGTAAAGAGGGCGGTGATTGTCAACAAACTGCGGGAGATGGGAAGATGAATAATGACGTAATAAGCAACAATTTTCTCAAGCGTTTGCTCTCTTTCGGGCGCCAGTGAAAGTGAAACCATTATCGGGGTAATTTGCTATTTCTTTTGGCAGGAATCAATGAGGGTTCGCGACGCCTGGAGATGTTTACGTTGTTCGCGCTAACATGCGCAAATGTACGCGAACACGCACACGTACGCACACACAGACAGACACACAGGCACACACACACAGACACACAGTCGTTCACAGAGAAGCCAGGAGTTGCTTCCGAAAAAAAAAACAATTTAGCGAGTACACGTGTGTACATGTGCAGCTGAGGTTCACCCACAGTTTAATTGTACAAGTGCAGTGCATAATTCAAGATATATTTCCACTATCATCGGTGCCACCATAACTACCAGCACTGCAACAACCATTACTATAACTACCAAAACTACCACCATTACTACCAACCACTATAACCATCCTTCCTACCGTCCAGCCACCACCACTACTCAGTGACTTGGTTGGTAGCGTCCTCAGTTCACACACTAAGAGTACGGGATCAATCCCCGGCATTGGTGGAAACGTTAGGCATGTTTCCTTACACCTGCTGCCCCTGTTTCCCCAGCAGTAAGTAGGTACCTGGGTGTTAGCTGACTGTTGTCTCATACTAGGGTACAAGTTGCCCGAAATGCTAAGCAAAAACAGGAGCTTTCTATAGAGCATGCCAGTAACGTCAACTAGGTCTGAAAAATAAAAATAATTATGACCATGATTTTTAAAGGGGTGGACCGGTAAGCCAGCGGAAGGCCTCGGTCAGATGACCCAAAGCTCCAACAGCGGGTCATCATAGAAGACCAGCGTCAGGAAACACTTATCCTACTTCCTGACAAACCTTCCCTAACCTAACCTAACCTAACTAGGTCTGTGACAGCTATATAATGTGCACTGTAGAAATATTTATAATAATTATTATGACACATTCTCCCATCTCCACCATTGTTTCCAGATCACCATAAGTTCCAGCCCCACAAGCTCCACCATAAGTTCCGCCAACCCTACAAGTTTTACCATAAGTTTCATCACCAAGCTCTCCACCACTACTACAAACTCCATCACTACAAGCTCCACCACTGCTACAAGCTCTACCAACACACTACAAGCTTCACTACAAGCTCCACCACCACTACACACTTCACTAAAAGCTTCGCCACCACACTACAAGCTCCATCACCATTACAAGTTTCACTACAAGCTTCACCACCACTACAAGCTTTACTACAAGCTCCACCACCACACTACAAGCTTCACTACAAGCTTTACAAACTCCACCACCACACTACAAGCTTCACTACAAGCTCCACCACCACTACAAGCTTCACTACAAGCTTCACTACAAGCTCCACCACCACTACAAGCTTCACTACAAGCTCCACCACCACTACAAGCTTCACTACAAGCTCCACCACCACCATAAGCTTCACTACAAGCTCCACCACCACTACAAGCTTCACTACAAGCTCCACCACACTACAAGCTTCACTACAAGCTCCACCACCACTACAAGCTTCACTACAAGCTCCACCACCACTACAAGCTTCACTACAAGCTCCACCACCACTACAAGCTTCACTACAAGCTCCACCACCACTACAAGCTCCCCTACCACTACAAGCTCCACCACCACTACAAGCTCCCCTACCACTACAAGCTTCACTACAAGCTCCACCACCACTAAAAGCTTCACTACAAGCTCCACCACCACTACAAGCTTCACTACAAGCTCCACCACCACTACAAGCTTCACTACAAGCTCCACCACCACTAAAAGCTTCACTACAAGCTCCACCACCACTAAAAGCTTCACTACAAGCTCCACCACACTACAAGCTTCACTACAAGCTCCACCACCACTACAAGCTTCACTACAAGCTCCACCACCACTACAAGCTTCACTACAAGCTCCACCACCACTACAAGCTTCACTACAAGCTCCACCACACTACAAGCTTCACTACAAGCTCCACCACCACTACAAGCTTCACTACAAGCTTCACTACAAGCTCCACCACCACTACAAGCTTCACTACAAGCTCCACCACCACTACAAGCTTCACTACAAGCTCCACCACCACTACAAGCTTCACTACAAGCTCCACCACCACTAAAAGCTTCACTACAAGCTCCACCACCACTACAAGCTTCACTACAAGCTCCACCACCACTACAAGCTTCACTACAAGCTCTGCCTCTAATTACTTCGGAAATAATTTGCTTAATAAACTTAGCAAAGTGAAACTTTTGCATCTCAGAGTGACAAGGTGTGTTTCAATAAAGTCCTCCAATGGGAAAAGTTTGAAGCCGATCAGACAAGTCATTCCCCAGTAATTGATTTGTTTCCAACGATTCCGAGGGTTTTATCTATTTCAGTCAAATTTCTAATTTGTACATGTGTGGACTAAACATCCTCCTTGTAAAATGCATCGTTAATAATAGTTTGAAGTCGATCGAATGAAGCATTCTTTAGTTGAATAAAAAATAAATATCACTAGTTGGCAAATTGAGACTTATGCAACCCAGTGTTCAGAAAACCACACGATTGGGGAAAGTTTGAAATCGATCAGACGAGTCATTCTCCAGCTATGGCACAGATTCCAACGATTTCAAGTTTTTTATTTTACTATATTACTACAACGAAATTTAAGAGGCAATATCCTGGATCTAAGCTGCACCAGTCATTAAATACTGAGGTCGTTGAGAAGTAGTAAACTTAATAGAAGTTAACGTGATAATAAAAAAATCACTGTTTTACACATAAAATGGTCAAATTTGAGCCGATATATTTGAATTTCACTCCCCTCTTAAGTCTATTTTATTTTGCACTTTTTTTTTCGAAAGTAAAAAACTCCACCACTGAGGCTTTTGTAAGTTATCCGAGACATTCCAGAAATATGCTGGGACTGGGATCATCAACTTTGGTCACAGGGTGAGTCAACATGCCACATATTCCAAGAGTTTGGTCCTCGTTACCGTACACAAGTTTCGAAACTTTGAACGCGATCGGAAGAGGAGTTCTCGAGTTACGAGCGAAATAAAATCGACTTGTTGGAGGATGAAGAAAAATAAAAAATCATCAGGTACCTCTAAAAAGATACCTGATGACTCATCTGTAAAATCTAGAGTAAAATAATATTTAACTTTCGACGTTATACAGATCGTGCAGAAATGCACGAGATGCAATGCATGCAAAACTCACTAGCCGCGAGTTCAACCCCCACCCGTACCCTGGTTTGTTTGCAATTGTGTCATTGCGATTTCGTGTGCAATGCATGCAAGACCTTAAGCTTAGCACGAAGTTTGTTCTAAACAGCTTACCTGAGCACAAGTTTAGGTCATGAGACCAAGCTTACTCAGAGTCCAAGCTTATTCATGAGCGCCAAGCTTACTCAGAGCGCCTACAGACAATTATCATGAGCGCCATATGGCCTTACTCATGAGCCAAGCTTACTCATGAGTACCAAGCTTACTCATGAGCGCCAAGCTTACTCATGAGCGCCAAGCTTACTCATGAGCACCAAGCTTACTCATGAGCACCAAGCTTACTCATGAGCGCCAAGCTTACTTATTAGCGCCAAGCTTACTCATGAGCGCCAAGCTTACTCATGAGCGCCAAGCTTACTCATGAGCACCAAGCTTACTCATGAGCGCCAAGCTTACTTATTAGCGCCAAGCTTACTCATGAGCGCCAAGCTTACTCATGAGCCCAAGTTACTCATAGCGCCAACTTACATGGCGCCAAACTTACAGTAGCACCAAACTTACCTGAGCACCATACTTATACGTGAGCACCAAACTACTTGAGCCCAAACATCATGAGCAAGTCACAAACTTACCTGAGCCCAAACTTACATGAGCACCAAACTTACACGTGAGCGCAGGCCAAACATACTTGAGCACAACATCAGAGACAAACAACACTGAGCCAAACTTACACGTGAGCACCAAACTTACACGTGAGCACCAAACTTACACGTGAGCACCAAACATACATGTGAGCACCAAACATACACGTGAGCACCAAACATACACGTGAGCACCAAACTTACACGTGAGCACCAAACTTACACGTGAGCACCAAACATACTACACATAGTGAGCACAAACACTGGCCAAACTTACACGTGAGCACCAAACTTACACGTGAGCACCAAACATACACGTGAGCACCAAACATACATGTGAGCACCAAACATACATGTGAGCACCAAGTTGTACAGTTGTTCGTCAGAACGCGAGTGTTGAGGCATCTTATGTGTACAAGAACGGTCGCCATGGGAGTATTTACTGGGGGATGGTGGACAGTGTCTACACAGATACCCTACCCCAGGCCACCTGCTCATGGGTGCTCCTGGTAGCCTCTGTGTTCCACTGACTGTGACACACTTTAAGGGCTCAGCCATCCAACACCTAGGAAGCGCAGTGGCTCTACCCGGCAGGAAGGCGATCCCCCGAGGTTTCTCTGTTATCTATAAACTAATAAAGGGGCTGGCAAAAGTATAGAAAGTAACAATCCATTACATTTTTTTTTAGTATACCATGTTCTGACCATCATGGGCTTGCTACACTGAACCTTCTAGAGTGTCTAAATACCCACAGGAAGTACATAGTACGAGGTCCAGTATCAAGAGATGTATCAAATGATCCTCGATATTATCATCCTTCTGATATTACAATTTACACCCAATTTCTTATTTTTTTTCTAAATCTTATCACATTGTAACAGCCAGTTCTGTTTTTTTCTTTTGGTTCCTGTAAGTTTTTCTTTTCTCCAGTGACCCACCACATGGCTCCCTCCTCTTCCTTTCTCCTCTTCAAGCTTACCTCTCACCATTCCTCCATCTCCCTCTCTCCCTTCATCATCGAGGAGCCCTTGGCCTCTCGCTGCTCAATATATTTTAAGCTACCTCGTCCAGAACCAATCGGAGAGGTCGTCCGTCTTGTCCGGTTGGCCTCGACCCGGCCACGCCCTCTCGTTAATATAACAAATCTAATCACGCCATCATTGAAAGAAACTCGCCCATTTAGCGCCTCATGAGTAATGAGTCTGCGTCCTCCTGCCTGCCTCTCATCACCGCCTCATGATGCTCTTCCAAACCTGTTCCAATCTGCTGTAGAAACTTCTTGTATTGTTTCTATCTCTCAGCGTCATTTTAAACGAGCCCTTGTGAAGGTGAAGGAGGCGTGGTGTCCATTAGAAGGTAATTTGCGTTTTGTATTCACTCAGATGTGTTCTCCACCCCCCACACACACCACACACACACACACACACACACACACACACACACAGGGAACTCCTTATCATACACAAGGAGACTTCAGATTTATCTATTCTTGTGGTGATATACGTGTTAATAGTTTTCTTCGTTATTAACAAGTTTGAATGTTTCGGAATTAATTTATTCTTCCGGTGAAGGACTCCTTCTCTTCTCACTTTATTACCCCCAATGAGAATCCACCACTGGGAGTCCTTCGTCGGAGGTCCTTCACTGAAGGTTCTCCCCTGCACGTTCTCTACTGGGGGTCCTCTACTGGAGGTCTTACAGTAGGGAAGTCTTTCACTGTTAGTTCCTCACCGGAGGTCTTCCACTGGAGGTCCTTCACCAGAGGGGGCTCCACTGAGGGAGGGTCCTCCACTGTTATCGTGATGGACGATTGGAAAATAGCTGCACAGAAGGGAGACAGTGGAGGGCACGGGATATATGCAGAGGTCCTTGGCTGAAATTTATGAACAACCTCGAACTGTGAGGTGGTGGTGGTGGTGGTGGTGGTGGTGGTGCTGCTGCTGGTGGTGGTGGTGCTGGTGCTGGTGCTAGTAGGAGGCAGCGATCGCATTGTTGATTGTAGTTACCGCGGAGCTATCCTCATTAGTTTACCGAGAAGCAACTCTTATTAGTCTATCAAGCAACTACACTTTTTAGTCTACCAAGCAAATACATATTAGTCTACCAAGCAACTACCATCAACTGCTCACCAGCGAGCTGCCATTATCAACACACTGCTGGGATGGCAACATTGAGTTTGTAATATTTTCAACAGTCACTGGAAACTTTACAATTAGTATTAGATTACAAACAAAACACTGCAGATGGGATAGCAGGAGCATAGCTCTGTTCCTGAAGCTACAAACCCATGTGAGCTTAGTTTGATTTTGATTGATTGTAGCTGCAAATACTGCAACGGGACACCGCTGGCGTGGCTCTGGTACTGCGCTACAGAGACCACTAGGACCGTTTTGGTCTCAGTGGTATTCAAGTCTTGCATCTTCCTGCCTGCTACAGAGGATGTTGTTGATCTCACAGAATCAGCGTAACTTCGAAATGGCATTGCTTCCAGTACTCCATCCAGCCATCCCTCTACCCTCCAAATCAACCCCTTCCCCACCCAAGCCCCCCATGCACCTTCCAATCTAGTTATCCACTTACCCTCTACCCCCCCAGTATCCACCACAGTCACCCATCCACCTTCCACCCAGTCACCCAAGTGTCGAGCGCTGCCTTCAGTGTGACTTGAGAAGAGGCCACTCCAGCAACGAGCAATTTTACCCGAGAGAGCGAGTTTGACGTCTTTAGTGGCTGCCTGGCATTTCTTATTTCCTGCATGTGCAACTTGTGGTTAAGGAGAGAGCGGTAGAAATACATAGGAAGCAGGAAGAGGGTAAAGAAAGGAAGGGGGATGGAGAGGAGAAGAGAGACGGAGGGTAAGAAAGAAAGAAAAAGGAAGGAATGGAGGGAAGAAAGAGAGGAAAGACCCTAAGGGGGAGGGAGGAAATGAAGTGATGAAGATACAGGGCTAGGCAGAGAGAAGAGGGGGATCAAGGAAAGGAAATCAAAAGTGTAAGTAGGGATGAAAGGAAGAGTGGAGAGAGAGAGAGAGAGAGAGAGAGAGAGAGAGAGAGAGAGAGAGAGAGAGGAGAGAGAGAGAAGAGAGAGAGAGAGAGAGAGAGAGAGAGAGAGAGAGAAGAGAGAGAGGGAGAGAGAGAGAGAGAGAGAGAGAGAGAGAGAGAGAGAGAGAGAGAGAGAGAGAGAGAGAGAGAGAGAGAGATGGCAGGCAAGTAGGAAGTGAAGGATGACTACCCAGGTACTGGAGTTACTAACACAATGGACTGTGTTGTCTTACACAGGTTACGACATTCTAGCAGGACTGGAATGTTCTAACACCCAGGTACTATTACTACTAGATGAGTAAGGCCAGCAGAGGTGTAAGGAAATTTGCTCACATATTTCTCCTTCGCCGGGAACTTGTGATTTAAAGTCCAGCGCTCTCAAGCATGAGGTGCTCGACACCCCATGCTATATAAATGCTCGGAAGGGTATTTGAGATAAAGGAGTGGGTATAATATGATAAGGGAGATAGGAGTAACTTAATTAATATTTGAGGTGAGGAGAAAAAAGGTAGAGAAACATATAAGCAATTATGTTCCGGCTTTTGAGGTGCTGGTGGCCCTGACGGAGGGACGCCTGTAGAAACATACCTCCATGACTCAAATACATCGCTGTGCGCATATTTCTCTCACCCAGCACTTCATTACTACATTAACGGGGAAGCGCTACAGCTGTAGGAGCCATACAGCGCCTGGAGAAAGGGAAGCAATCTTCTTTTAGCAATAATCAGGTGACTGCACAACGTGCAGTCACCTCTCCCCAGAGAGATCTTCATTGTATATGTCACATCAGGTTATGTATTATAATGTAACGCGGCTGTATTCCTAAAAACATCTCGGTACTTATATATTTTATTAACTGTATTTTTTTGTAGTTTTTCCTTGATTAAAGATTTTATTATACTTATTATTATTATTATTTTTATTATTATTATTATTGGATATTAGGAACTGAAGCAATATTTCACAGATGGTGGGAGAGGTGACAGGGTGAGTGGTGGAATTGTTAGGGTAGTTTACCTGTAGTTTAGCTGGAGAGGGTTTCGAGGGTCAACGCCTTCGCGGGCCGGTCTGAGACCAGGCCTCACGGTGGATCAACCGTGATCAACCATGCTGTTACTGCTGGCCGCACGTACGTACGAACCACAGCCCGGCTAATCAGGTACTGACTTTTTTTAGTGTTGTTAGGGCTGTGGTGGGAGGGAATGATAGGGTTGTTGTTAGGACTGCGGTTTGAGGGAGTGTAATTAGGTCCGTGGTTATGGGGTTATCAGAGCTACGGTGGGAAGGAGCTACGAGGGCTGTTTCGGGATTTGCGATGTTTTGAATTGCAATAAGAGTGGGAGGTGAGTGGAAAGAGATAATTTGAGGGAAGTTGATGTAATGGTAGAGATTATGGCTCCTAGGAGGTGCTGGATTAATGGGGTCGGGCGGGGCAGTTGGAGTATGTGGGGGTATGATGAAGGTGGTGGCAGGACTAAGTGTGTGGGGGTCATGGAGGAGCAGTGAGGCAGGGTCGTGTGTGTGTGTGTGGGTTTGATGCAGGAACATTGAGGCAGGGTTGTGTGGGTGTGACGGAGGAGCAGTGAGGCAGGGTTGTGTGTGTGTGAGGGAGTGGTGAGGCAAGGAAGAGACGAATGTACCTGTGGAGAAAATGTGGGTGACTGGAGAGACGGGTAGGGGAGGCGCATCTGGGGTAACAGGTGGGTAGGTGGGGGCTAGTATGACTTACAGAATCCCAGAAGCTTATTAAGCGTAAATACATGAAAATAATGTGTCACTAATTTAGTGGATCTGGAAGCTGCCTGCTAAAAATCCCGAAGAACATGTAAAGACTGGGAACGGCCCCGTCTGTGCTGTCTTACTGGCAAACCGACGATACTGACTGATGTTGAAGTAGCCAGCCAGGTTTAAGCTTCATTACAATGTACTTCTTGCAGTTTGGCGGACACACAAATGATCAAATCAAATGCAATGTATATACTTAATTGTCCATTTATTGAGGAATACATAGTATAATAACCTCTGTGACGTGCAGGATATCTTGTTAATGAAAATAGATACCAGATATATTTAGCAATTTTCTGTATTTACTTGAAACGGACAAGTGAACTGTAAATATAAATCCAGATGTACTCCTGTTAACTCTTTTGGGGCCTAGCTCCTAGGCCTTTTGTGTATCCATATGCCCTTGTGCGACCGTCCACAGGACGGATATAGGGTACACATTAAACTAGATAGGGGCATGGCACCACGCTGTTTTACTGGAGGAGTGTCAGCAACAACACTGCCTGCAAGAGAGAGTGTCAGCAACAACACTGCCTGCAAGGGAGTGTCAGCATCAACACTGCCTGCAGGGGAGTGTCAGCATCAACACTGCCTGCAAGGGAGAGTGTCAGCATCAACACTACCTGCAGGGGAGAGTGTCAGCATCAACACTGCCTGCAAGGGAGAGTGTCAGCATCAACACTGCCTGCAAGGGAGAGTGTCAGCATCAACACTGCCTGCAGGGGAGAGTGTTAGCAACAACACTGCCTGCAGGAGAGTGTCAGCAACAACACTGCCTGCAGGGGTTTCAGCAACAACACTGCCTGCAAGGGAGAGTGTCAGCATCAACACTACCTGCAGGGGAGAGTGTCAGCATCAACACTGCCTGCAGGGAAGAGTGTCAGCAACAACACTGCCTGCAAGGGAGAGTGTCAGCATCAACACTACCTGCAGGGGAGAGTGTCAGCATCATCACTGCCTGCAGGGAAGAGTGTCAGCAACAACACTGCCTGCAAGGGAGAGTGTCAGCATCAACACTACCTGCAGGGAGAGTGTCAGCATCAACACTGCCTGCAGGGGAGAGTGTTAGCAACAACACTGCCTGCAGGGAAGAGTGTCAGCAACAACACTGCCTGCAGGGGAGTGTCAGCATCAACACTACTTGCAGGGGAGAGTGTCAGCATCAACACTACCTGCAGGGAGAGTGTCAGCATCAACACTGCCTGCAGGGAAGAGTGTCAGCAACAACACTGCCTGCAGGGGAGTGTCAGCACGGTGAACGCGGTATAATCAGAATCGATAAACGCCACATTGTGATCGTCTTTTGTTCAGCAACAAGTTCCTCGACGGCCGCGATGCGCCCTTGTTTGTCAGCGCGCTAATTTGCATATTACGCTTTCAATCGACTGTTGGCTCAGTCTATTGAGTTACAAGCTGAGCTGCTTAATATAATCATTTAATTCGTTTCTGATCACCTTTGTTTACATCCTCATGCTTTGGTATGAGACGTTGATTTAGCGGCATGACGGTGACTGATGGAATTGATTTCGATTCTGACGAGGCTCCTTGTTGGGTCGACAATGGAGTCTCTTGAAGACGTAGTCTGGGTGTGGGCGATTGTCCAGATGTTGACGGAGGTGTCCATATTGATGGATGGGTGTCTATTCCTTACATCACCTGATCATTTCTTCTTTCCTCCATCCTCCTCCTCCTCCCATTCTGATCATCTTTCCTTCATTCACTCTCTAAGTCAAGTTAGTCCCACACGATTGTTCCTATTTGCACAACAACCAATGAACTTGTCCCCTATTTTGAGTCGTCTTCTGAAGGCACTGAAGCTAAGCTTAACGACAAAGGACAACACATACAGCGTACTTGTAAGCGATAGTCGCTAAATATTATGAAACAACGAGCGACATATTACTAATATTCACTGTGCAGTGAGCGTTATTTGCTAAGGAGTTGTGGGTCAGGGGTCGGCGGTCGTGCGTATGCTAGATGGAACGGGAATGGTCGGTGTTTGGGTTATGGTTAAATTTTTTTTTAAAGAAAATTTGGTACATCAGCATTATTCTGGTTTCCTACCTTGTGTGATAGTTACATGACTTGCACTGTTTTGCTCTCATATTTCCTCACAAGAGTGGGTTTTGTATATCAGAGAATAATGTGGGTCGTGTTGGGTGAGGGTTCTTGGAGTGGATTAATATTATAATCAAAACTAAGCGCTAAATTTATAAGGGTCATACAGCTCTTGGAATGGAGGTGAGGGTTGGGGCTAAGACTTGAGGGGTTTTGGGTGGGTTGTGGAGGAGGTGGGTTGTGGAGGATGTGGGTTGTGTGGGTGGGTGGAAGACGGGGTGGTGTGGAAGGGAAAGGATTGAGGCTGTGGATGGAGAGGATGACCTGATGCGAGAGGAAAAAGATTGGGTAGAGTAGATAAAGGTAGGTGTACATACGATTATGGGAAAATATCTGGTGTAATGGCGTTGAAAATACCGTTGAAAGGAAGGGAAACAAAAGTCATGGAAAGAGGTGAGGAAGAAGACTAGTAGATGGGGAAGGTCGTAGAGGTCAGTGGTCACGTGTGGTCATACCTGTCCTAAGCTGTCTGGGAATTAGCGTGGGGTGATACCGAGCACATGGCTAACTGCAGTGTTTTAGAATCTCAGGTTGAAGTGTTGAAGAAGGAGGTTCTACTACTTCAGGAGGAAAATAGGAGGCTGAAGCTTCGCCTAGATGGGTGTGGGAGTGAGTGTGAGATGGTTGGAGCTGGTAAGGAGGAAATGGTTACCAACAGTGAAAGTGGCAGCCGCTTTAAGTGGCAAGTGGTTCACAATTCAGGAAGAAGGAAGATAAAGAAGGTTAATAGTGAAGATGTGAAGGTAGGAAATCGATTCTCTGTTCTCCAGGACGGGGTGTACTTCAGTGGTTAGTGAGGTTTAAAGGGGACCACTGACTCCCTGTAATCAAGGTAAGAATATTCTGATTGTGGGGGACTCTCAGG
>WNWK01039855.1:0-17249 GCA_009830355.1 Cherax destructor
AGGATGGGCGGTTTAAACACTCAGAGGCATGATAATCTCAGGTCCTGCAAGTAAGGTGTCATAACAGACCTTGGTTTATTATGCTAGAAGAAATTTAGCTTGTAACATGAAGACCCACCTGGAAACGGGAATCAAACTGGGAAAGTATTTACACAGGTAGGAATACTTAATTGAAACTGTTACTTTAAAATATAAAGTATAAGTTACCATTGAAGCTTTGGCAAAAACAACTGCAGAAACTTTCTGGTTTTTGCCTGAGGACGACTTCTTCAGTTAAGAAAACTTTCACGGGCGAAACCTCAATTGTATATTACCTCGTCATGTTTCTCCATTATTTTATGCGGCATTTATGTCCCAGTGAAGGTGCCAGAGTGGCACAAGAATCATCGCTGGGATGACAAACAGTGGCACACTGGAGGCAGACTCTGTACAAAGCTCAAGAAAAGGTATGACAGGGATATTTAACGTCAATCATTCCAAAGTTAGAGGAATAACCAAAAGTAACATTGATGGCATAAACAGGCGTGTGTGTGTGTGTGTGTGTGTTACTCACTAGTTGTACTCACCTAGTTGTGGTTGCAGGGGTCGATTCATGCTCCTGGCCCCGCCTCTTCACTGGCCGCTACTGGGTCACTCTCCCTGCGCCATGAGCTTTATCATACCTCTTCTTAAAGCTATGGATGGAACCTGCCTCCACTACATCGCTTCCCAAACTATTCCACTTCCTGACAACTCTGTGACTGAAGAAATACTTCCTAACATCCCTGTGATTCATCTGAGTCTTCAACTTCCAACTGTGTTCCCTTGTTGCTGTGTCCCATCTCTGGAACATTCTGTCTCTGTCCACCTTCTCAATTCCTCTCAGTATCTTATATGTCGTTATCATGTCCCCCCTATCTCTCCTGTCCTCCAGTGTCATCAGGTCGATTTCCCTTAACCTCTCCTCGTAGGACATACCCCTTAGCTCCGGGACTAGTCTTGTTGCAAACCTTTGCACTTTTTCTAGCTTATTTACGTGCTTGGCTAGGTGTGGGTTCCAAACTGGTGCTGCATACTCCAGTATGGGCCTAACGTACAGAGTGTATATGTCGTGTGGGTATTGGGAGAGTAATAATGGTTGTAGAGAAACACTCTGGATGGATGGCACGATATATATTGAAGGAGTTAGTGAGAGACTTGCCCAGCCACCTGCTATGTCTACGGTCGTCCTAGAAAGTGAGACGCATGACGTCACAGGTTTACAACTCTAAAGACTGAACAGACAGGTGGTACTGGGTTGATTCTATACAATAGCAAACACATTTATACCTTAGAACTAATCAAAAAATTGTAACAGGATTAATCGATTAATAAATAGTAATAAATGGATCTTATTATAATGGATCTTAATGTAATAGATCTTAGTTTAATGTATTAAATTTATAGTACAATTTCAATTGATAAAATTGATTGATCGATCTATATTCATGTACTCTACGGATTCTGAGGGAGAATAAATATATTTATAAAGAAGTTTTAACAGAAAAGATAGACCCGGCGCACACAGGTCACACTTTTAAATCTCAGAATTCGGAGGGAACGTGAACACACACAAATTTTACTAGATACTGAATATCTGATAACAAAACACACAGTCGACAATTCTCTTAACTGAATTTACTATCTTTAGCTCAAGGCATATAATCACTTTCCTACTGAAGGAATAAACAAACTGGGTGGAGTGGATGGACTCTCCCTGGCTGAAATAGTTAACTCTATAACACAATATATTAGCAAGGGAGAAACGGCTCTACTATCTCTTACAGCAGTTAATAATTTCTCGACATGCAACGCTTTACTTTACAAGGATTTACTGTCAACTGGGATAATATCACTATCTGGAACACGAGGAACAACAACAGACACTCTAGTGAGTACACTAGCCACAGAAACTGCTTTCTGCAATGGCTTGTGCATCAGCAAGAGATGGTATAACTCATTCAAGTAGTCTTTCTTCAACAAAGCTTCCCCTGGGGAGGAACTACCACTTGAACAAGTGCCATCAGACACCCGAGATAAGGTGACACTATCTTGCATGCAAGATATTTTAGTGACTGAATTCCAGACAGGAGTGACAGTTTTACTAGTGCCTGATCGCTCGGCTACGTTAATAAATAACTCACAAGTCTACAAGAACTTAATCTGAACTTCATATTCCGCAGCACTGTGACAAATCTGGGATACAAGCTGCGAGAACAAACATATTGCTCAAAAGCTAGATACTGTCTTTCAGTCATTAAGGGACTATTAGGAATTTTTACTGACTCATAATCATTATAGCTTTGACTGGCAGAATAGACAAAGTTATCGCCTGAATTTACTTGAGACATAATTTCAGATAATATGAACGGGAATTTAAAAAGAATAAAAGAAAGTATACAGCACAATATAGCTAAACTGGGAATAACGATAATTAACTACGCAATACATATTTTAGGTGGGTTTTCACCAACATGGCGGCAGCTGGGAGGAGACGGTTGAACACAGTTTGTGTGGACCTGGTTACAGGAGTTATCAACCCTGCCACGGCCGGAACAGTATTGCCCACGATCCTCGAGATATTTATGGACTTGATACAACGGATTTGTATGGAGTGGCACTGAACGGGACGAATAGAGTGTTTGTGAAACTTCCCAAAAGGCAGAGGTGTATGAAAGGCTGGTGGATAAGCATCAAGATAGAGTGTACACCGTGCACACAGGACTACAGGTGCGCTTAAGGACGTCTCAAGGACATACACTTGGGTTCGATTGAGGAATGTCCCGTTTGAGGCGATCGGTGGACATCAGTGCAGTTTTCGGGCATACGGCGTTATCCATTGTACTCCTGCAAGTGGAGTGAAGGACCGCTGATGGGGATCTTTGAGGGTCTTTAGCATTGAAGATGACCTTGCGACATCCCATACCGTCGTCGTCGTATTGCCAGATTTCAGGACGCAGATATACGTCACCTACATGGGGCAACGCAGGACTTGTTGCTGTGCGGGGCATATGAGCATGTAGCGGCCGACTGCTTGAAGAGGTCGGGGCCCAAGAATGAACGGGGGACATCGTGGACGAACGTGACAGTGCAGAGAAATGTGCAGAGGGAAGAGGAACAGTCGGAGAAACAACCAAAGTTGTGGAGCGAGATAGTCGACGTGCAGAGGTGGTGTTCAGACGATATCACAGAAACGGCGCCATCAGTGGTTGAAGGTGGCAACCAGGAGAGTGCTGTGGAGGAAGTGGCTTTGAGCAGGTATTAAGGGGGCATTATGGACGAACCTCTACCGGTGTTAAGTGTAGAAGCCACTGGGGGTATGGAAGATACAATGGATATGGTGGAGGGCATAGTGAATGCCAGTATCAATGACCAAACATTAGTGTTGGAGACAGTGCAGGCGGAGGTACATCAGATTGATAGTGAAGTGGTGTGGAAGTTGTGCAGGGGGGCCCGTAGAGGTCTGGCACACTGTCTGATTGTGATGAGTGTTGACCCGGCCCAGAGGATTTGCAAGAAACCTCTGGTGGAAGTTGCTAAGAAAGACTTGGGATTGGTGCAAGATCAGGGAATTAATAAGGGTGGGAAGAAGGTGGGTAAATTGCAGAGTAAAGGGAAATCTGGGTCGCAACTTCCACCCAGGCCGAAGGGCAAACCTCAATGGGTTGAGAGCAGATATTAAAGAGCTTGGGTGGAGTGTACGTTGAGACGGTATGGTGTGACTGTGGGGTTTTTTCAAGAGCATAATTATAGGTGTGGTAGAGATTTGGTATTGGATGGTTATAAGGTATTTGCCAGTTCATCAAGTAGATTAAAGGGTGGGGTGGCGGTAGTGGTAGCAGTGTCAAGCCCATTCAAGCCTTTGCGATGGGAGGAGAGTTGGGGGGGCAGATTGGTGAGGGTGGAGGGCGAATGGGGGGGGTGAAGGTATGCTTTTTGGAGTGTATATGCCGGCAGAGTCTTCCAGACAGGTGAAGGTGGATTTTGTGAGGGAGCATATGATTTATGCATGTAGGGATTTGCCTAGCATAACCATAGTTGGGGGAGATTTTAATTGTGTCATCAGGGAAAGGGATGTAGAGCCACGGGGAGGGGGTGTTTTGCAGGCTCTGAAAGACTTACTTAGGTGTGTAGGTTTGAAGGATGTTATTGGGGTAGGAGGGGCGGGAGAGCATACATTTGTTAGAAGAGGGTATGGGGCTAGGCTAGATAGAATTTATGTAACAGGGAGTGTGGTGGTGGGTGCAGTTAAATATTTAGATCTGGGTTTTACAGATCATCGGGGAGTGTTGGTGGAGGTGGTATGGTCGGGTGTGGTACGGTGGGGTAAGGGGTATTGGAAATTAAACGTTCAGCTTTTGAGTGGTGAGGGTAGACATGTGGAATTTAGTGATTGGTGGGGAGGGTTGTGGGAGGGGAGGTTGCAGGGGGCTCTGGTGGATTGGTGGGTGGAGGTGGGTAAGAGGGGCATTAAAGCATACTATCAGAGATTGGGCAAAGAAGAGGTAGGATGGCGTTATGGCATGCAAAACTACTTGGAGGGATTATTGACGGACTGTTACTTAAGAGGAGGTCACAGACTAACTGAGGAAATACGGACATTGAAGGAAAGGTTGCGGTTGCTGCAGAATGAGAGTTTTGGGGCATGCAGGATGAAAGCAGGCTTGGATAACGTGTTATGGGGGATAAACCCTCAAATATGTATTGGGTAAGTGTAGGAACCGAAAGGATAGGATGACAGTGGAGTGCTTGGAGGTGGATGAAGAATTGGAGAATTATGATGAAGGAATGCGGATTTGTACCACAGAGGCTATGAACGTGTATGTGGATAAGTGGTTTGCCAAGCATATGTGTCGCAAAGGGGTGAGTGTGATGAACAAGGATTTAATATTAGGGGGAATCGTGGAGAGGTTGGGACGAAGTGAGCGGAAGGAGTTGGAGGGGATGATCAGTGAAGGGGAGGTGTGGGAGGCGGTGAATGGGTTAAGTAGAGGAAAGGCCCCTGGAATATATGGTATAGCGAACGAATTTTATAAGGAAAATTGGAACATCATGAGGGACTGTTTGGTTGGTGTGATGAATGGGATGAAAGAGGACGGGGTGATGGGTAGGGATATGGGATTGGGAGTGGTGGTTCTAGTATGGAAGGGGAAGGTAGGAGATACTTTGAGGAATTACAGACCTTTGGTACTAATGAATTCTGATTATAAAATATTTGCAAAGATTCTAGGTAACAGATTAAAAGGGTGTTGGGGAGGGTGATTGGGGTAGGAAGGGGGATTCAGGTAGGGGAGTGGTGGCGGGTCATGAGTACATTAAGGATTTCATTGAAAGTGTGGAAGGGGGAGGGGTACTAGCATTAGATTGGCAGGGCGTATGATAGTGTAGAGCGCAGAGCATGTACGAAATCATGGAGCGACAGGGGTTCGGTGTGGAAGTGATGAGTTGGATCAGAGCTTTATATGAAGGGCTGTGTTAGGGTACAGTCAATGGTAGATTGGGTGGGGTGGTGCAGATGGACGGGGTTTGCGGCAGGGATGTCCTCTGTCGCAAATTCTTTGCATGTGTTCAGGATCCGTTTACAGATTGGTGGGGGAGGGGGTGGTGGTGGTGGGGGATCATGAATATTGTGGGGTATGTGGACGACACTACGGTGCTGGTATGGCAGGAGAAGGGGCTGGGGCATGTAGGGAACAGTATAGGCACATTTTGTAAGGCAACTGGAATGAAGGTGAACGGGGCAAAATCATTGCTGTTGGAGGTGGGTAATTGGGTGGGAAGGGGGTTGGGTAGAAGACATGGTTGGAATGTGACTGACACGTGAAAATATGTGGAATAGTGTTCCAGGGAATCGGGACGTGACGAGAGGGTAAATTCGGGAATGTAGTGCAAAGGGCAATGGAGCGTATAAATGGTTGGCATGCGGGTGAGCTCACGTTGAGGCAGAGGGTCATTGCGGTAAACCAATGATTTACAGTAGGATTTGGTTTGTAGCTAATATTTATCCTTTATTGAGGTGGGATGTGGAAGGGCTGGAGCGTAAAGTATTTAAGTTCATATGGGCTAATGGTAGACATTGGTTACGGAAGGATATAGTTAGGAAGGAAATATTATTGGGGGGGTTGGGTCTGATTTGGCTGGAAAAGAGGTTGATGTGCATGTATGTGAAACGTTGTGTGATGAGGAGGGGGATGGATCTGGTACAGTGCAGGGATTGGCTGCGCAATATGATGGTCATAAAGGAACCGCAAAATTTAAAAGTAGCTGTGCTTATGAGGTTAGGAGGTGGGGTGGGGGTGCTGGAGGGGAGGCTATATATCCAGTTTATGACTGGAAAGGAATTTGGGGGTTTCGGGAATTACGTTTATCGGGAAGGGATCGTGAGCTGATGTATAGGTTTCTACATGGGGCGGTTGCAGCAAGGGAGATTTTTTCGAATGGGGTGTGTGAAAGATGGGGGTTGTGAGAGGTGTGGCAAGCGGAGACCGTCTTGCATGCCATATATTTTGTGAAGCATTGGAAGGGTAAGGTGGTGGATGGGATGGGTTTGAGGAAATTGGGGGAGGGGAGTACCTTTGTTAGGGCAATTTTCTTGGATTTGGGGGTGTCATAGGGACAAAAAGGGTTTAATGTACTGCATGGTGGATTTTGTTTGTGTGTCATGGAAATTGAGAAGGTGGGCATTCGGGAAAGAATAAAGGCGGTGGCGGCTCATATATATCGAACCAAGTGTCGGAATCGTTTGTTATATGGGAAGGGTTGGGATTCTGTGTTTTCGGAGGATTACAGATCATTAAGTGTCAAGGGGCTATTGAGAGGTTTGGAGGGGTTTGAGTGGGCTTGACCTGTAGGGTTGGGGAATAGGAAAAGGGATGTTTGTTTTAGGAGATAGGGACGTGTGATTGGAGAAAGGGGGTAGGGAAGATGGGGGGTATTATTTTCTTTGGGTGACGGTTGACATTCTATGCTGTGACAAGTGACGTTAGGGTTTTGGGTAGTGGATGAGATGAATGAAGGGGTGGAATGGATGTTGGTGAAGTTGGTCCGGTGGGGGGGAGTCAGGGGTTGTACATGGGTTTGGCTGGTCCTCTGAAGCCGGGGGAGGGAGGGGGAGTGTGTTTGGGTTGTAACTGGTGTGAATGTGTTGGGGGTTGGTTTGTACTTACCAGTAGATGGTAAGGGTAACTGAAACATGTAGTGGTTACTGTGAATTTCGATTTGTAATTTACTTTTGTATATACTCTGTGGCAGGTTGATGGCATTCTGATAGGACATCAGGTATGCACCACACTTGTTGTAGGTCATGAATTTACACATGTATAAGTGTAGTTAGTATTAATACAACTTATAAAGTTAAAAGTAATAGAAGCTAATTGTGTTTGTATTCATTTTTACATAATTGTGTGTATAGAGGTTTGTTGTGGCTATGAAAGCAAAAATTTGTGGTTAGGTGTGAAGTTATTAGGATACTTTTGTTAAATGTAACCTCATGCACATAGAGCTTACAGTTTATAAGGTTAATGCAAATTGTTAGGTGGAGAGAGGGGGTCTCTTATTGGGATTTGTGGCATAGGTAGGATGCATGTCCTTAATGCTTTGTAAGGACGATTCATATCTGTTATGGTAAAAATATTACTAGGAATTATATCGGTGTCGGGTCTCGGCACTGGGTGTACCTTTTGTTGTATGTTAATTTTATCACCTTGCACGAAGTTCGTATTGAGCTGTTGTTTGTGACATAGCATTTATTTCCATTGATGTTGGAAAGGTTACTCACTGTTAATGTTCTTTGCGTTTATACACATTTGATTGTTTTGAGTTTGTATATGTATTACATGTACCGAAAAACTAATAAAATGTAAAAAAAAAACAAATTAACTACTCTAATTGCAAGAGACTCACTTAAAGCAAAGAACACTCACTGAGAATTACTTGCCAAGAAGGATAACACTTTAATATTCAAGAAATCTTAGTTTAATTTGCATTAATTAATAATTCTTATACAAGAAGAAACAGTCAGATAAAACAAATCACTAAAACAGAATTGCACAAAACAATTAAAATGTTCACTGACAACAATTGAAATAAGATTACTACTTAAATCACTGAGAAAATTGCACTGGAATATTAATTATCACTCTTTCAAAATTGAACAATTACTTGAACACAAGAATAAACAATATAGAAATTTATGAAAGCAAAATGGAATAAATACTGCAAAAATGGAATTGCACAAAATCAGTTGCAGGAATTATCAATACCCAATAAAATTGCACTGGAGAAAAATAAAATTGCAACACAAAGAAAAATTAAAGATATCAGAAATTAACTCGTTTGAACACTCTTACCTTTAATTGCAAGCAAAACAAAGTAATTTAATAAGAACAATTACTCAAACAATTCACTAAGAACACTTACTTTATTTAGTCAAACTTAAGAGTGAACTTGTTCAAACAACACTTCAACATGAATAAAACTAAACAAGAAAAATATATATAACACTTACAACTTCAGAAGTACAAAACATCAGGATGAAATTAATTGTTGGACTTACAGTTAACAAAATAGTGACGGACTTTGGACTTGAGGTAAGTCAACTTAGCAGAAGAAATTAAGGTCTTCAATACACAAAGTTATAGCACTAGTCTGCAAAGGTTAAACACATTAGTACTGTATAAAAGAAACAATTATACAAAACAAGAACAGGTGCAAGGGAAATACAGGGAGAAAAAAAATGCTGGGAAAAATTATTACTGGGAAAAGTATTGGAACACAACAATAGTTTAAGAAAATGGCACGAGGGATAACATGATTTAAAAAGCACACAATACTCAGGAAATAATACTTACTTCAAATGAGACAAAACACTACACTATATATAAATGAAATATGACACAAAATACTTAATCAGAGACAATGCTAGAAAATTCAAAACTAATACAAGCAGGGAATTTAACACTTAGTCTGCAAATAAATCACGAATCTCAGGATAACACAAGTTCACTATAATGAGAAAATTATCGCAAACACTCGCAATTGCCTCTATTTATATGAAAAAAAAATTGTCTCTAGGCTGTAGATTGAAGATAGTGGTGGTTGAAGCTGGAGTTTTTTTATTTTATTTTTTTTTATTTAAAAACACATATATACATAACAATCCAATAAATGCCCAAAAATAAATCAGGCTCATATAAACAAAAACAAGCAAACAGAACAGGAATAAACACATCTGTCAATATATCCTATAATAAGAACTCGTGCCAAAAGCACATAAACAAAAAATGTCCATCCTACTACCATCCTAGCTAATTTTGTCTATACAATAACATAACACACTGTCAATGAAACTGTACATACATTGTCTCAAAAACAACGTAAAATTAAACCGTTGGTTACATATCCTACTTCTTCCCTACCACAAAACGCAGTACAAAGGCATGAAATAACATAAAACCTTAAACTTTCTGCCTATAAAACAGTTGTTGCACAATAACACATAAAAACAACTGACCCCCGTAACAAGGGTCACACCACAACATCATCTTAAATAAGAAATACATTAACATCAAGCCATCACTACCGTAGACAACACTGTCTACAACACAACGTCACACTCCCACACCGGAGAATAAGTCCACACAAAACACATGTGTGTTCCATACATATACAAACACTCTAGAAAAAACACATAAATATGCAGAAGCTGCACATAATGTAAAATTCAAACAAAAGATAGTAAACACATACAGAATACAGTACTAAAAACGTTAAACCTAAGAAAAACATAGCAAAATATCAACTTAATCCTACATGAATTGCCACAGATACCTGGGCCAACTGCACCCAAGCACACCTGCACACTGTCGGTTGTCTAACACCTAATACCTCCTAACCTCCAACCTGCCACATAAATGCAAACTGCCAGCACATCACCACCGATAAACACTACTACTTGATCTTTAGAATATTACACTACTACATCCTAGAGGAAAACCCCATGCGTCCATGACCCCTATGACCCCCCAACCAACATCACTCCAAGTCTGAGTCAACACACACCTGAAAAATTACCTACAACCCCATAAAACCCCCGAAACGTCCAAAACTCGGACACCCACGATACCACCCCGACCCAACCCATCCTAGCTTCAACCCTGTATACCCATGCCTAACCAACCACACATCAATCAAACCAAACCTAGTCAACCCCTCCCCGATATGCCCAACCTCCCCCCTCCCCCCCACTCGACCAGTCCCCCTCGATTGGCTCCTACTTCATCCCCAAAACTTTAAAAGGGACACCACCGTCATCGTTCTATAACCCTCAGAGAAAGCCTCAACCCAAGTTCTCCCATACAAACCCTGATTCCTACATTTCGTCCTGTAAAAATGTGCCGCCAAGGCACGAACCCGCCTCCCACCCACTACCTCGCGCATACCCCACGACACATATATGAAATCAACCACCAGGTACATTAACCCTCTACGTACATTTTCCTCAAACCCACCAATATCCAGGCTTAAAGCCCCTAACATCAAAAGACCACACCCACCCACACTCCTCAGAACCCGTCCAAACCATTCCCGTACCCCGCCTAAATCTTCACAAAAATACACCGCATGGTACGACGTATCCAAAAGCCCACATCTCAAACAAGTACCCTCACTCGCTAAACCCATTAAAAACAATTGCGCTTTAGAAGCCAAGATTCCATGTAGGAATCGAAAAACCGTCTCCCTAACCCTCGCCTTCAGCCTCAACTTCCGGAAACCTACCCAAGTCGACCGCCAATTATACTTTGGGTACTCTGCTACCCCCTGCACTATACCCCCCTCCCCCAAGCTTGTCCAAAACCCCCACCCGAAAACCCCTTGGCTCTCTGACGACTTGTAAAACCCTCAACATTGCCTCACATAAACTCAGGTCACGTCCACTCCACCACCTCCGTACCTCACGCATGACCACTCCCACCCGCTTACCCCCCACCCCTCCCTCCTCCACATATCTCTGCTTTACATATATCCCTATAAGCCTCCTATGTAAGGGTATCAACCCCAAACCTCCCTTACTAACCAGCGTCATGACAACCTCCTTATTGAGCCAATGTCTACCAAAACCCCATATATACCGCAACGCTCTCCGCTGTAATAATTCAACATCTCTCCCCACGAGTGGGTATACCCTTGCCACATGCCACAATTTACTATACAGTAAAACATTCACTACCATACCCCTCTGCATTAACGTCACATCTCCCGGTCTCCATCCACTCATTCACGCTATTGTCGCTGTTACCACCTTAGAAGAATTTTCATCCCTCGCCTTACTCCCATCATTACAATAAATTATCCCACAAATTTTCAAGCACTCAACAACATGCCAACCATACCTCTTCCCCAAGTCACCGCCCACCCACGTCCCCACCTCTAACAATTTAGATTTTACCCTGTTAATCCTCATCCCCGTAGCTGCCCCAAAAACACTTATAATCCTCCCTATAGCATCTAGCTACTCCCACCCACCTACGAGAATTGTTGTGTCATCAACATAACCCACTATTCCAGATGCACAACCATGTACCTGACCCTCCTCCCCTACCCCCTTCGATACTAACCTATAAAAAGGATCCTGTAAGCATGCAAACAGAATTTGCGACAAAGGGCACCCCTGCCGCAAACCCCGCCTCATGTCCACCACGTTTCCCACCCTTCCATTCAATTGAACCCACACCAAAGCCCCCTCATACAACGTTTGAACCCAACCCACTACTTCATTCCCAAAACCATGCTTACGAAGAATGTCAAATAACATATTTCTATCCACACTGTCATAAGCCGTTTCCCAATCAAGCCCTAAAACCCCACCCCCCCTCTCGACCCTCGATGAATGACCTAATCCTACCATGCCCATTCCCCATACACCTCCCCGGTATCCCATACTGACCACGTTCTATGATAGAATCCAAAACCTGTTTAACCCTATTACCCAAAATCCTTGCAAAGATTTTGTATTCTGCACATAAAAGTGAAATAGCTCTGTAATCCCTAATCGTTTCCACCAATTTCCCCTTAGGCACTAAAACCACAACTCCAGTGCACTGATCCTCACCCATATACCTTACTTCCTTCAAACGATTGAAAACTTTTGTCAAACATTCCTTCAACACTCCCCAATGTTGAACATAAAAATCACTAGGTAAGCCATCGACTCCCTGCGCTTACCCATCTGAATCCCCTTTACTGCGAACCACCTTCCTCCTCAGTTATACTACCCTCCATACCTTTCTCTCTCCTCCTCACTAATCCTACCTGTATACCTTCCAAAAACTTCCTCTTTCGCCTCCACCCTCCAACCTCAGGTCTAGATACCGCCGAAACCAAACATCCACAAACCCGCTCATACCCTCTGTCGACCGTAGTACCTGTCCCTTCGTATGCCCACCCAACTCCTCGTGCACCTTCAATGACGTCATCGTCATACCCTACCTCCTCTTTCGAAAACCACGCAAGACAGTCAAAGACGGTTTGTCCCCACAGCACATCCTCAATACCTGACCTCACTCTGATAGCCTGGAATCTCTCATTCTGTATATCCTTCAACTGGCCCCTCAAAACCTCTGTCCTCCAGCGAGTAACCCGCCCCCCACATAACAATCCCGCAACTGCCCCTCCAAATACCTCTGCAGGCCATAACGCAATCGCGCCTGCTCTCTACCTTCATGTTTATAAAAATCCTGAATACCCACTTTTGCCACTCCATTCCACCAACCCACCACATCTTCCTGGTCCTTCCCATCATTCCACATCCCCTCCCACCACTCCTCAAAACTCCTCCTACACAGTTCCCCCTGCAATAAGCCCACGTTAAGCTTCCAATAACTAGCATACGTTCTAACAGCTCCCTCCCATCCCAACACTGCCAACACACCCTGTGATTGGAAAACCCAACATCAACGCAATCCACCCTCCACTATAACATCCCTCGACACATACACACGATCGAGTCTTGCAGCATAGCCCCTACGTATGAACGTATGTTCTATATGCCACCCACCGCCCCCTACCACATCTCTGACTCCTGCCGCACCCAAAACATCACGCAAAACCCCCAACTCACACCCCGCCCCTCTCGGTTCCACATCCCTCTTCCTAATCACACAATTCCAATCCCCTGCGATAATAGTCACAACCGGCAACCCACGTAAGAAATATATCAACTCCTCTCTCACAAATTCTTCCTTAGTTTTCTACAACTTATAGCCGGATATAAACTCCCCTATACACACTCTGACATTCCCCCATAAACCCTCAACCCTTACCACCCTCCCACCCCCCCTCTTCCCATGCCAACAACCGAAAGGGACTGGTCACACGTATTCCTATAGCCACCCCTCCCTTGAAACTACCCGCACTACCCGCATAAACTGTAAACCCACTTAACGTCAAATCTCTCCCCATCCTATAATTATGCTCTTGCAATATACACACATCCACATTTAAACGTCTTAATGTCACCTCTACCCATTTACGTTTGACCTCGCTCGGAGGCCATTTACATTCATCGTTAAACACCTGAAAAGAATGAGGGGCTTTCCTCTACTTTTCAACTTCCTCGTCACTACCGACTTTCCCTTACTAATGCTCTCTTCCTCTACTGACACTCCCAGTACTTGCCTGTCTGCTTTCCTGTCCCTCCCTCCCTCTCTACCCTTGACACTCCCCCATCCCCCTTTTGCCACCTCCACCCAGGCCTTCTTGCACACCTGTTGCCCAGGTGTTAGGACATCGTCCTCAACTAGACCACTAGGCCTTTCCTGGAGTCCCCTGTAGCCTCCATAGCCTCACAATCCTCTCCCCTGTGCACTTCTACACCAACCTCCTGGACCTGAAGGCAAGGCCCACTCTCTGAGACGCCCATCACACTCGTCTCACTCTCGTCCCTCCTCACATCTGATCCTAAGTCCACCACACCATGCTGTGTGCCCTCACACAGGACTGTCCAACAACAGTGGAAAATCCTCCAAAAGCGGCTCGACAAAACCAAGTTCACACCTTCCGGCAGAGCCACTTCCTCCGTCTCCGCTGTCTCGCCATCCTGGGTCACCTGTGACAATGTTAGTACGCGCTCATCCTATTTATCAACAATGTCACTCCATTGTCCACTTGGCACCACGCTCATATTCTCCCGTGGCGACTCATCCATAGTATCCCGACCACCACATCATCCTTCCTCATACCATCAGCAGCGCCATGTCTCTGATGGCCCATCCGACGATCACATGCCGCCGCCACATGTCCAGGTAATCCCACACAGGGGCACGTTCGAACTTGGCCTGCGTAAGTCACATAGACTTGCTCGGAACTCATCCATCATGACATAAGAAGGTATCTGAGCTTTTAGCGTCATTTCAAAGAAAATGAACCTTCTGGCAGCCCGGCATAAGTCCCCTGTGCCCACCGTCCCACCGTTGCTGCATGGACATCACCAAATTGACTGAAGGCGTTTCGCACATCAACATCCAACGCTTAGGCGGCACGTTTGAATCAGTATATAAGTGTAGTACCGGGACACATCTCGAAGCCGTACCTCTAATCCCGTGTTGACGACAATCCTCTTCTCCTGATACGTTTCAACCACTCGCTCATATGCGCTGGCCACTGCAAATTTGACAAAAATCCTCGACGAACCGTTGAGAGATATTCCAAATAATTCTTCATTGGATATCCCTAAAGAATCCCTCAAAACAGCTGGGAGGAGAACATCTGTGTTGCTTGGGTAAATCGCGCCCTGCAACACTTCCCAAAACAGACAGTATTGACACGTCGTCTGTAGCGCTCCACCATGTTGATGAAAACTACCAGTTCTCAACTCCACCGCTAGGGACCAAAAACAAGCACACCCGCACTCCGCAAAGGCTGGGCAGCGAATCTGAATGCAACTAATTGACAGCCACCTGCTATGCCTACGGTCGTCCAAGAAGTGAGAGGGAATGCTTAAGGGTAGCACCCCACAGGTTTAACAAGAGTCCCAACTTGACAGAGATCCTAACTGTAATGTAGCTGGTACTACAACATATACTACAAAGTATAGTACTAATAGTACATATACTACACAAGTATACACATATAGCATATATGACATACAGAGTTCTGAACGATTCTTTATAAAGATGTCGGAATGCTGTTCTTAGGTTTGCTAGGCCCGTATGCTGCAGCAGTTATTTGGTTGATGTGCACCTCAGGAGATGTGCCTGGTGTTATACTTACCCTAGATCTTTTTCCTTGATTGATGTTTGTAGTCTCTGGCCCCTAGCCTGTACTCCGTCTGCGGTTTTTTTTTCCCTTCCCCAATCTTCATGACTTTGCACTTGTGGGGTTGAATTCCAGGAGCCAATTGCTGGACCAGGCATGCACCTGTCCAGATCCCTTTGTAGTTCTGCCTGGTCCTCGTCCGATTGAATTCATCTCATCAACTTCAATCATCTGCAAACAGGACACTTGGAGTCTATTTCTTCCATCATGTCGTTCACAAATTCCAGAAACAGCACTGGTCCTAGGACTGACCCCTATGGAACCTCACTCGTCACCGGGGCCCACCCCTGACACCTCGCCACATACCATGACTAGCTGCTGTCTTCCTGGCGGTATTACATGATCCATTGGAGTGCATTCCCTGTTATCCCTTTCTGGTCCTCCAGCTTTTGCACTAATCTCTTGTGTGGAACTGAATCAAACGCCTTCTTACAGTCCAAGAAAATGCAATCCCTAACCCTCTCTCTCTTGTCTTACTGCTGTCACCCTGTCATAGAACTCCAGTAGGTTTGTGACACAGGATTTCCCGTCCCTGAAACCGTGTTGGCTGTCATTGATAAGCTCATTCCTTTCTAGGTGTTCCACCACTGTTCTCCTGATAATCTTCTCCATGACTTTGCATACTATACATGTCAGTGACACTGGTCTAGTTTAGTGCTTCATGTCTGTCTCCTTTTTTAAAAATTGAGACTACATTTGCTGTCTTCCATACCTAGGTAATCTCCCTGTTTCGATAGATGTGTTGAATATTGTTGTTAGGGGTACAAATAGCGCCTGTGCTCTCTCTCAGGACCCATGGAGAGATGTTGTCTGGCCCCATCGCCTTTGAGTATCTAGCTCACTCACCAGCCTCTTCACTTCTTCCTCGGTTGCATGTATTGTGTCCAGCACTTGGTGGTGTACCCCACCTCCGTCTTTTGGGGTCCCTTCTGTCTCCTCTGTGAACACTTTTTTTAATCTCATGTTGAGTTTCTCATACTTCACGGTCGTTTCTTGGATCTCTCCTCCTTCCTTCCTTAGCCTGATAACCTGGTCCTTGATTGATGTTATCCTCCTGATGTGGAGCTTTAAGTCAGATTTAGCTTTCACTGCTATGTCATTTTCATATTGTCGTTGGGCCTCCTTCTTACCTTGCATATTCATTTCTGGCTCTACGACTGCTCTCCTTATTCCCTAGCACACTTGGTTTTGGCCTCCCCACCTTTGGGTGAACCATGGGCTCATCCTGGCTTTTCATAAGGGTAACCCTTGGGTACAAACCTCTCCCTCAGCTTCCTTGCAAATTGTTGTCACATATTCCATCATCTCGTTTACTATGCCCTACCAGTTCTCTGTCCCACTGAACCCCGTTCAGGAAATTCTTCATGTCCACGTAGTCTTTTTTCTTGTAGTTTGGCTCATTCGTCCAGCCCTTCCTGCTTCCCCCTCCACTTTGTGTGTGTTGTGTACTCACCAAGTTGCACTCACCTAGTTGTGGTTGCAGGGGTCGAGTCATAGCCTGGCTCCAACTCTTCACTGGCCAATACTGGGTTCTCTCCCTTCGCCATGAGCCTTATCATGTGTGTGTGTGTGTGTGTGTGTGTGTTGTGTGTGTACTTACCAATTGTACTCACCTAATTGTGGTTGCAGGAGTCGAGACTCAGCTCCTGGACCCGCCTCTTCCTGTCTGCTACTGGGTCTCTGCTCTCCCCGCTCCATGAGCTTTATCATACCTTGTCTTAAAACTATGTATGGTTCGGCTCCACTATATCGTTCGCTAGACTATTCCACTTCCCGACTACTCTTTGGGTGAAGAAATGCTTCCTAACATCCCTTTGACTCATCTGAGTCTTCAGCTTCCAGTTGTGCCCCTTGTTTCTGTGTTCCCTCTCTTGAACATTCTGTCACTATCCTCCTTGTCGATTCCCCTCAGTATTTTT
>WNWK01039856.1:0-17249 GCA_009830355.1 Cherax destructor
AGGCAGGAACCATACATAGTTTAAGACAAGGTATGATAAAGCTCATGGAGCAGGAGGCAGAGACCCAGTAGCGGACAGCGAAGAGGCGGGGCCAGGAGCTGAGTCTCAACCCCTGCAACCACAATTAGGTGAGCACAATTAGGTGAGTACACACATACACACACATACACACACACACACATACACACACACACATACACACACACACCCACACACATACACACACACACACACACACACACACATACATACACACGTACACACACACACACATACACTCACACAGAAATACTCACACACACACATACACTGACACACATACACTCACACACATACACACAAACACATACACACACACACATACACACACATACACAGTCACAGAGTTGTCGGGAAGTGGAATAGTTTAGGAAGCGATGTAGTGGAGGCAGGCTCTATACATAGCTTTAAGCAGAGGTATGATAAAGCTCATGGCGCAGGGAGAGTGACCCAGTAGCGGCCAGTGAAGAGGCGGGGCCAGGAGCTTTGACTCGACCCCTGCAACCACAACTAGGTGAGTACAACTAGGTGAGTACACACACACACACACACACACACACACACATATGCCCCGATGGCATGGTGGCTAGCGCTCTTGCTTCACGCACGGACGGCCCGGGTTCAATTCCCGGCGGGCCGAAACATTTCGAAGTGTTTCGTTACACACACACACACACACACACGCACATACATACAACAGGCCTAGTGTCTAATCGATATGTGCCTAGGACAAAATGGTAACTAACATACACACACACACACACACACACACACACATACACACACACATACACACAGCCACAGAGTAGTCAGGAAGTGGAATAGTCTAGAGAAAGATATAGTGGAGGCAGGAACCATACATAGTTTTAAGACGAGGTATGATAAAGCTCATGGAGCAGGGAGAGCAGAGACCCAGTAGCGGACAGCAGAGGCGGGGCCAGGAGCTGAGTCTCGACCCCTGCAACCACAATTAGGTGAGTACACACACACCCCGATGGCATGGTGGCTATCGCTCTTGCTTCACGGAGGGCCCGGGTTCAATTCCCGGCGGGGCCGAATCATTTCGAAGTGTTTCGTTACACACACACACACACACACACACATATACATACAACAGGCCTAGTGTCTAATCGACATGTGCCTAGGACAAAATAGTAACTACCTACTAACACACACACACACACACACTTATAAACGACAACCAGCACGGTTTCAGGGAAGGAAAATCCTTTGTCACAAACCTACTGGAGTTTTATGACAAGGTAACAGAAGTAAGACACGAGAGAGAGGGGTGGATAGACTGCATTTTCTTGGACTGCAAGAAGGTGTTCGACACAGTTCCTCACAAGAGGTTAATGCAAAAGCTAGAGGATAAGGCACACGTAACAGGAAAGGCACTGCAATGGATCAGAGAATATCTGACAGGGAGGCAACAACGAGTCATGGTACGTGACGAGGTGTCAGAGTGGGCACCTGTGACGAGTGGGGTTCCACAAGGGTCAGTCCTAGGACCTGTACTGTTTTTGGTATATGTGAATGACATAACGGAAGGGATAGACTCAGAAGTGTCCCTGTTTGCAGATGATGTGAAGTTAATGAGAAGAATTAAATCAGTCGTGGATCAGGCAGGACTACAAAGAGACATGGACAGGCTACAAGCCTGGTCCAGTAACTGGCTCCTTGAATTTAACCCCGCCAAATGTAAAGTCATGAAGATCGGGGAAGGGCAAAGAAGACCGCAGACAGAGTGTAGTCTAGGTGGCCAAAGACTGCAAACCTCACTCAAGGAAAAAGATCTTGGGGTGAGTATAATACCGAGCACATCTCCTGAGGCACACATCAATCAGATAACTGCTGCAGCATACGGGTGGCTGGCAAACCTAAGAATAGCGTTCAAATACCTCACTAAGGAATCATTCAAGACTCTGTACACCATATACGTCAGGCCTATACTGGAGTATGCAGCACCAGTTTGGAACCCACACCTGGTCAAGCACGTCAAGAAATTTGAGAAAGTGCAGAGGTTTGCAACAAGACTAGTCCCAGAGCTAAGGGGATTGTCCTACGAAGAATGGTTAAGGGAAATCGACCTGACGACACTAGAGGACAGGAGGGTTAGGGGAGACATGATAACGACATATAAAATACTGCGAGGAATAGATAAGGTGGACAGAGACAAGATGTTCCAGAGAGGGGACACAGGAACAATGGGTCACAATTGGAAGTTGAAGACTCCGATGAGTCAAAGGGATGTTAGGAAGTATTTCTTCAGTCATAGAGTTGTCAGGAAGTGGAATAGCCTAGAAAGCGACATAGTGGAGGCAGGAACCATACATAGTTTTAAGACGAGGTTTGATAAAGCTCATGGAGCAGGGAGAGAGAGGACCTAGTAGCAATCAGTGAAGAGGCGGGGCCAGGAGCTATGAATCGACCCCTGCAACCACAAATAGGTGAGTACAAATAGGTGAGTACACTCACACACACACACACACACACACACACACACACACACACACACACATACACACAGGAATTTTATGCTTAAACATATAAATGGACAAGAGTCAGAGAAGCAACACTGTCAATACGAGACCCAACATTTACTTAAACTGAGGAAGAAATTTTCAGTGTAAATTATTTAAATCAACTTTGGACAAAGTGATTATGTTCTATTAGAAATAACTTATGCTGAAAAAAATAATCTAACAGGCTAAAAAAATATTCATCAATACGAAAGATTAAAATAAAAGAAATAAAAAACAACGAATGAAAACAAGATTTTTGAGAATAAATTTAACAAAACATTTCATGGAACAAACATAATTTGCTAAAGGACTCTTGTAACATTTGAACTTAAACAACTTACTCATAATAAATGTGTGATAAAATAAAAAAGAATAGTTTAATGCAAGGTGCTGAAAGCAATGAAAAATATGACCTTGGAACAACAAGAAATCCAACCAATCAAAAAAATTTATCCAAGGTTCCAGCAGACGAGGGATGAATTTACAAATGTATGAAAAAAGTAAGAAAATACATTGAAAAAAAAATAGAACAGAACAAGACAAAACTAAACCTTTAATTCAAGTTTTAAAAAGTGAATTACTAAAGATGTCTGCAAAAAAAACACAGAAATAAAGGAAAAATCGTATGTTATAAAATAAAAAATCGGTTTGTTCACAAGATAAGTTGTTTTAAAATTATCATATTTTAATATCAGGAAACTGAAATGAAAGATGTTGAAGATACTGAAGAATAAATAAATTATTACAGGAAGTTGACAAGAAGAGAAGCAAGAGAGTCAGATAGGATAACACCCTGATTATATAAATGTGCACTAAAATACTAACCACTTTGGAAAACCTTTAATAATTCATTTCAAAAAGTTAAACTGGCAGATAAAAGAAAGAATCCTCACATTGTGTCAATATTTATGAAAGATGACAGAGAAGATCCTTTGAACTATTCATCTGCTTTACTGACAAGTACTACAGTAATAATATTTGGAATGGGAATTAGAGAAATGTTTGTTAAACATTTAGAGAACAAATAACTCGTAAACAATTAGAACTTAGGTATCTATAAATTCATGTATATATAAAATTTATTCGTATATTATGTCAGAGTTAACGAAATTTTTCAAAACAAGTAGATTGGCTGAATTTATCGCTGTAGAATTCAAGACTGTTGTTGACAGAGTGAACTTGAAACAATGAAAAAAATTGCAAAATGTGGGTAAAATAAAAGGCAAATTATTGAAATGAAAGATATATTTTTGTCTGAGGAAAATACAAACATATATGAGAGGAAACATATTTTCTTGGGAAGATGTGACGAGTGTCAAGGAAGATACATGCAAAATAATTTGTTTGAAACTTGTATGATACACTTGGGGACTTACAAAACAGCTTTCAATTATAGGGATTGTGAAATGTTAAAATGGATACTTAAAACATTCATTAGGTCAAAATTAGTCAAAGAAGAGCTACAATGTGGCTACCAGTGTGAACAAATATGGGTTAACAGGAAAGGCAGAAAAACAAGATATCTTCATTGACTGGTACGAGGAAGAAGACCAGAAATTATAACCCCATAGAGACAAAAAAAAAAAAATCAGGAGTAAAGACGATCTGCTATTATTTGCAAGAGTAGACAAATAGAAATTCAATAATAATGGAGCTTAAGGGAATATATATAAATATATATTATTGTAACAACGAACGAGTGGTATATAATCAATAACAACACTGCAACTAGGTGACGACTCGAACCCGTGTCGTTTTAGCCCGTCTCATGGTGAAAGAAAATTCAAGACTCTCCATCCCACGGGACCACCCAATCCTACAAAGATCACACACCATGCAGACCTAGGTGTTTTATGGTGATCCGAGGACATTCGATGGTGTGGGTGCCTCAGAGCTAATTTCATTCTACTACTCGTTTGGTGTACAATCCTCCACAAGCAGTATACATATTATTGTAACCACGAACGAGTAGTATTTAATCAGTAACAACACTTCGACTAACCGAGGACTCGAACCCATGTCGTTTTGGCCCGCCTAATGGTGAGCAAAAATCACATGATGCTTTAACCCACAAGACCACTCAGTCCTACAAGAATCAAGCACCCAGCAGAGCTAGGTGTTTTACCTAGATCCGAGGACATACAGTGGTGTGGGTGCCTCTGAGCTAATTCTATTCTACTTCCCGTTTTTTACTAGCTTCCACAGCAGTATTTACATTATTGTAACCACCATGAGGCAAGCCAAAACGACATGGGTTCAAGTCCTCGGCTAGTCGCAGTGTTGTTATTGATTAATACCACTTGTTCATGGTTACAATAATATATGTATACTGCTAGTGAGGGTAGTACACCAAACGGGGAGAAGAATGAAATTAGCTCAGAGGTACCCACAACACTATGTCCTCGGACCAAGGTAAAACACATAGCTCTGCTGTGTGCTTGGTTTTTGTTGGATTGCATGGTCCCATGGGTTAGACCGTCATGTGTGATTTTCGCTCACCATGAGGTGGGCCAAAACGACATGAGTTCGAATCTTCAGCTAGTCGCAGTGTTGTTATTGATTAATACTACTTGTTCGTGGTTATAATAATTATATATATATAATTATTGCATATATATATATATATATATATATATATATATATATATATATATATATATATATATATACTACATGTATATTTGGATATCAGTAACAACACTGTGACTAGCCGGGAATTCGAACCCATGTTGCTTTAACCCCCCCATGGTGAGGGAAAATTTAATGCAACTCTAACCCTTGGGACCATATAATCCTACATGAATCACGCACCCAGCAGAGCTAAGAGTTGTACCGTGATCCGAGCACATTCGATGGTGCTGCTTCAGAGCGAATTTCATCCTCCTCCCGGTTTGGTGTACTAGCCTCCACCAGCAGTATTTATATTATTGAAACAATATATTATTTATATTATTGTAACAATATTCAAAAAGCTTCATTGAGAACGTTGAGTTTTCCCTGAAGGAAGTTAATTCTTTTCTCTGATGATGAGGGTCCCCAACACAGTTCCAGAGGTGTTACCTCCCTATATTCTCTCTCTCTCTCTCTCTCTCTATATATATATATATATATATATATATATATATATATATATATATATATATATATAAAATATATTTAGTTGGGTTAGGCTAAATTAAATTGCTCTTGTTGTAATAAGGTTAGGTAGGTTTTCAAAGTTTCTCTTGGTACAAAATTATAAATTTTTACATTAATATAAATTACAAAAATATATCTTCAAACATATAAGAATTACTTTTAGAAAGAACTTAATTTTAGATGAGTTCTTGCTAATTGACCAGTTTTACCTAATCGGCACGACATATATATATATATATATATATATATATATATATATATATATATATAATATAAAAAAATTTTAGGATGGGGTCCACCTCAGGTACAAATTGTGGGATCCATAGCCTCGGAGAAGTGGATAAAAAGGCTTCAAGGAAGAATATTTTGATTTCTTCCTCAAGCCATTTGAATATTCCACTTCCCCTACCACCCCATCTTTTTTTTTTTTTTTTTTTAATAATACCTGGAGTTTACCTGGAGAGAATTCCAGGGGTGAACGCCCCTGCGGCCTCATGTTGGACCAGAGCCTGATCAACCAGGCTGTTACTGCTGGCCGCACGCAGTCCAACGTACGAACCACAGCCTGGCTGGTTAGGTGCCTGTCCAGTGCCTTCTTGAAGACAGCCAGGGGTTTGTTGGTAATCCCCCTGATGTATGCTGGGAGGCAGTTGAACAATCTTGGGCCCCTGACACTTATTGTGTTGTCCCTCAACGTGCTAGTGGCACCCCTGCTCTTCACTGGGGGGATGTTACATCGCCTGCCGAGTCTTTTGCTTTCTTAGGGAGTGATTTTCGTGTGCAAGTTTGGTACTAATCCCTCGAGAATTTTCCATGTGTATATAATAATGTATCTCTCCCGCCTGCGTTCTAGAGAGTACAGGTTTAGGAACTTCAAGCGTTCCCAGTAATTGAGGTGGTTTATCGCTGTTATGCGTGCCGTGAAGGTTCTCTGCACATTTTCAAGGTCAGCAATTTCACCCGCCTTGAAAGGTGCAGTTAGTGTGCAGCAATATTCCAGCCTAGATAGAACAAGCGATATGTAAAGTGTCAACATGGACTTGGCATCCCTGGTTTTGAAGGTTCTCATTATCCATCCTGTCATTTTTCGAGCAGATGCAATTGCTACGGTGTTATGGTCCTTGAAGGTGAGATCCTCTGACATGATCACTCCCAGGTCTTTGACATTAGTTTATCGCTCTACTGTGTGGTTGGAATTAAATTTGTATTCCGATGAGATTTTAATTTCTTCACGTTTTCCGTATCTGAGTAATTGAAATTTCTCATCGTTGAACTTCATATTGTTTTCTGCAGCCTATTTAAAGATTTGGTTTATGTCTGCTTGGAGTCTTGCAGTGTCTTCAACGGTGGACACTGCCATACAGATTCGGGTGTCATCTGCAAAGGAAGACACAGCACTGTGGCTTATATCCCTGTCTATGTCCGATATGGGGATGAGGAATAGGATGGGAGCAAGTACTGTGCCTTGTGGAACAGAGCTTTTCACAGTAGCTGCCTCAGACTTTACTCTTTGTGTTCTACTTGTTAGGAAATTATAGATCCATCTACCAACTTTTCCTGTTATTCCTTTATCACGCTTTTTGTGTGCTATTACACCATGGTCACACTTGTCAAAGGCTTTAGCAAAATCTGTGTATATAACATCTGCATTTTGTTTATCTTCTAGAGCATCCAGTACCTTGTAATAATATTGGTAGAATTACCGACAATATGTTAAGTAAAAGGACACAAATGCAACTAATGTGACATTTTATTGTGGCAACGTTTCGCTCTCCAGGAGCTTTCTCAAGCCGTTACAAGCGATACATGGACACAGTGGGCTAATATATACTTTCAAAGTGAGGTGAAATACTAGTGGTGGTCGAGGTAGTAGTGATATAAGTAGTAGTAGTAATACAATAAGGTAGAACAATCAATATGCACATGAGTAAAAGGTGATAAACAAATACTTGGGTAGTATAACAATAGGTTAGACAAATATTTTTGCTGGAGGTTGAAATATAGAAGGCCTGTAGGAGTGTTCCACATCTACGATGTGCTTGTGTTGAATTAGCAGGAGAGACTATGTGATGGTATGGTTAACTGTTTTCAGGAGGATTCTTGCTAAGACTTCAGAGATGGTGAAGCTGCCTTTGTTTTGTTTAATTGTGTTAGAAACAGATAAGTGCTGATTCAAGGCATTTGCGTCTACGGAAATTAGTTTCTTTGATTACTAGTCGGGCGTCTTTGAATTTCATGAGATGATTGTTGGAATTTCGGTGTTGTACGCAGGCTTTGTTCAGGTTATCGTTTCTGCATGCATTAATGTGTTCATTGATGCGTGTTTCGAGGTTTCTTGCTGTTTCTCCTACATAAATTCTGTCGCAGCCTCCACAGGGTATAGTGTAGACCCCTGCGTTGACTGGTTCATGGTGCTTGGATTTAGTCCTGGTTAGATCCTTAATAGAAGTACTGGAAGCAGTGGCGACTCTAGTGTTAGCTTGTGCAAATACTTTAGAAATGTTGGATGCAACTTGGCTGTTGGGAAGAATCATAACTTTGTTTGGAGTGGTGTTGACGCGTGGAGAATTAATGATCTGAAGAGCTCTTTTCTTGCAATCTATGATGAAAAAGGAAGGAAAATGTAAATCAGTGAAGGTTTGGTGAATGTATGTACATTCCTCGTCAAGAACTCAGGACTACAAATTCGGTAAGCTCTTAGGAAGAATCCGATGATGATGCCTCTTTTGGTCTTAGTATCTTGACTGGAATAGAAGTGTGTGAGATCATTTTTATTTGTAGGTTTCCGGTAAACTTAAAATCTTAGGTTGTTATCTACTTTGTGGATGAGGACGTCTAGAAAGGGTAGCATGTCATTGGACTCTTCTAGTATAAACTGGATCGCCGGTTCAACTGCGTTGAGCCTTGCCTGAAGATTCCGTACATCAAAACGTTTGGGAGTTATTACGAGGACGTCGTCTACGTAACGTAACCAGTGCCGTCTTAGCTAACTTGTTCTCATAACACGCAATCGCTACCGGGTCATCCCGTACACCCTTGCCTGTGTCCACTCCGTCTATGTCCTTTTCTCTGTGTATCAGCGGCCCGTCGTGCCCTCTCCGCTGGTTCACACTCCATGCCAGACAAGCGGCATGTCTCACGTGACATGTCACACGAGCCATAGTCACTGCATGGGTCTTCGTACGACGACCAAAGCCAGCAAACTGAGTTCAGTATGGCAGCTGGGGTACATTATTATAATCAAATAGAAGCGCTAAACCACAGAGCTGGGGTACAGCAAGGCAATCTCCACAGCTCAGTGACGTAAACCATACTGCAGGAAACTGAGTAGTAAGGCAGACTGGGATACCAGTCACTACTCAGTGAAGATGTTACTCAGTGAAGTCGTGGATCATACTCCCTTTGTGCCAGGTTCCACCCCCTGACATAAACTATGGTGACGTCACACCGGGCGCTGCAGCCCAGTAATACTGGACGTGCAGTGCCCAAATGGTCCGTCAACCATTTGACCCAATTATCTTGTTCAAGGATCGCAACACGTGTGGTACGGTCGATAAAGCACTGCGTACCTTATCACAAGGTTCGTAGGTTCGAGCCTCCCTCGGCCAGAGATCAGTGTTTGTGAATATTTCGCCTGTTCTTGCGAATTTCTAGCATATATATATATATAGGTAAAACTGGTCAATTAGCAAGAACTCATCTAAAATTAAGTCCTTCCAAAATTTTCTCTTATACGTTTAAAGATATATTTTTTTTCATTTATGATAATGTAAAAATTTATAATTTTGTACCAAGAGAAACTTTGAAAACCTACCTAACCTTATTACAACAAGCGCAATTTAATTTAGCCTAACCCAACTAAATATATTTTAGATACGTTAACGTTAATTTAATAATAAACAAACACCATGAAATATATTTTTTTTCGTTATGTTCAGAATGATTTTGGCGAAATTATTGCATACACAAATTTTCACTTGTCTTATATGGCAAGGTGAGCGTTGCTATTTAAGCCAAAATCGCAAGTTTTACCTAATCGACACGACATATATATATATATATATATATATATATATATATATATGTGGTAGGGGAAGTGGAATATTCAAATGGCTTCAGAAAGAAATCTAAATATTCTTCCTTGAAGTCTTTTTATCCACTTCTCCGAGGCAATGGGTCCCACAATTGACACCAGAGGTGGACCCCATCCTATATATATATATATATATATATAATATATAATATATATATATATATATATATATATATATATATATATATATATATATATATATATATGTCGTGCCGATTAGGTAAAACTTGCGATTTTGGCTTAAATAGCAACGCTCATCTTGCCATATAGGACAAGCGAAAATTTGTGTATGCAATAATTTATCCAAAATCATTCGGAGTATACATCATATCATTGTCGTTAGGCAATGTGAAAGTACTGTACTGTTGTGTATAGCTTTTGGAATTAATGATGCTAACGATCTTATTGTATGGGTATTATTTAGGAAAATTTTGTATGATGATTAAGGGTATCATCATAGTACATAGATTATGTATAGCAGTACTTAGTTCTTATTTTTTTGTGTGTGTATTTATGAATTATTGTATGTTGTTATGGTGATATATGCTCTGCGGGTTAGGATACGTGCTTGTATTCAGTGATAGGAGTAGTCTAATAGGGATAGGGGAAGGAAATTGAGTTGGCCTTGTCAAGTGATATGTGACAAGTGATATGTGTTATGAGTCTTGATGGAATACCCATCATTTAGATGGTTATTCCTTTATATGTTGGATAATAACTTACAACTTGAGTGGTATCAGATAAGACTTCGAATAATTGCTATTATGTAATGTTACAGTAAAGCACAGTTTTAAACATAATTAAAATGGCAGTCTTAATGCCTATGGCCTCTTAGGTTAGAGGTATTCAGTAATATTTATGCATATATGTTTTATGTAGAGGTATTTAGTTCACAAATTATTGGATATAGTGACCTGTGGTCGTGTTGTATTTGTATAAAACAGGGTTTTATATTTTATCTGTATGATGTTAGTTTTTAAGTGGTTATGTTCAGACACCACAAGTGGAGTGGTCTCAGATACGAATTTTCTTTGTATCATTGTCACTATATAATGTTAATGTTTTGTATAGTGTTGCAAAGTTTGTTGTTAATGTACCTGTATGTGTTTTATAAATAAAATATAAAAAAAAAAAAAAATCATTCTGAATCTAAAGAAAAAATATATTTCATTGTGTTTGTTTATTATTAAATTATTGTTAACGTATCTAAAATATATTTAGTTGGGTTAGGCTAAATTAAATTGCGCTTGTTGTAATAAGGTTAGGTAGGTTTTCAAAGTTTCTCTTGGTACAAAATTATAAATTTTTACATTATCATAAATGAAAAAAAATATAGCTTTAAACGTATAAGAGAAAATTTTGGAAAGGACTTAATTTTAGATGAGTTCTTGCTAATTTTTTTTTTACATTTTATTAGTTTCCAATAAATATACATTTATAAGTCAAACATGCAAAATACATGTTGCAAATTATACAACAGCAATTCTTTGGTTAAACAGTGAAAATATCGAAAATATCAGAAAACCTCAGAAAACTATGCCCTAAAACCCTTACCTCTACCACCAGTGAACTCTTGTCCCCTTTCCCCTAATAAATAAATACAGAGTCCACAAAACATAAACCCAAATAATGAAATACAGTCCACCATAACATATTCTCTATTCCTAAGGATATACAGTGATACTCATTGACGACTGCAAATAAATTTTACAGTTCACAAAAATTAAAATTACATTTAAAATTACATTTTACAGTTCCGAAACGTTCAATAATTACATGTTACAAATTGCGCAACAGCAATTTCCTTTAATAAGCTATGCATATATCAGAAAAACATACCCCTAACCATTTATCTACAATTAGTGAACTCCTGTCCCCTTCCCCTTATGCTTGATACAGAGTCCACAAAACCAAACCCCAATAATGCCATAGCAAGTTCACAATAACATTAGCTCTAGTTCTAATGCTATGCTGTTAACTGCAAATAAAATGTACAGTGTGCACTGATAACAAATAACAAAACCCCAAGAATGATACATAGTCCACAATAACCGTGACTAGTCCTAATACTATGCAGTGAATACTGCAAATAAAATGTACAGTGTGCACAGATAACAAATAACAAAACCCCAAAGAATGATACATAGTCCACAATAACCTTGACTAGTACTATGCAGTGAATACTGCATATAAAATGTACAGTGTGCACGGATAACAAATAACAAAACCCAAAGAATGATACATAGTCCACAATAACAGTGACTAAAATTTACCGTGTGCACAAAATAATCCTACCACACAATGTTTCCAGCCTCCTTAACTCCACGGAGACTACGACCTTGTTTCAGTACCATCTCTGTACTAAGTATAGTCCAAGACATTCATACCACTCTCACCAAACCTAACCACTCCCTGCCCCCCGTCACCAGAGGATCCGGCCAAACCCCTACAAAACCCCTTACTCCCCTCCCCCTTGCAAACCCCAACCTCACATTCACTCCACCACACACACATCCACTTCCAACACACTATAAATCTAGACAGTCACCCGGTCCCCCAACTGTGATGTCATCCGTCCCCCGTCCTCTAATGGCTTAACCCCCTATCTACCTGTCTACCTATGCCTCTCCACCACACCACACCTACCCAATGCTCCACCAGCGCCTCTGTCAAGCCCTTTCATTACCATATCTGTCTCCCAATAAACCCTGCACACTCAATTTCCTGTACCCCTCTGAAAAGCTCGAACCCCACTCCCTCCCATATATTAAACGATTCCTGCACATAGTGCGATATATACGTCCCGCCACAGCCCCCATCCTTTCCCTAACACTCATGTCCCTTAATTTCCACGACATGCACACGAAGTCCACCATACAGTACAGTAATCCCTTTTTATCCCTATGTCTAACCCCTCCCAAATCCAAGTAAATAGCCCGTAACAAAGGGATACCCCCCCACCCAAACCCCTTAACACCCCTCCCATCCACCTACGAACCCCATCCAGAGTTTCACAAAAATATACTGCATGCAGAGCCGACTCCGGCAAGCCACACTTCTGACATTTCCCGTCTTTTGCCAATCCCATACGGAATAAATTCTCCCGTGACGCCACTGCCCCATGTAAAAACCGAAACATCAGCTCTCGGTCCCTCGCCGGCAACCTCAGATCCCTGAACCCCTTCCATATCCCCTTCCAGTCATATACTGGATAAACCGCCTCACCTTCCACCGTCTCCTCCCCAGCACCAAACCTCATTATAACTGCAACGCTCAACCTTTGTGGCTCACGTATAACCAACAAGCACCGCAGCCAATCTCTGCACTGCCCCAGTTCCCTCACACCCCACCACTCCCCTACTTCCCGCAGCACCCCTTCCACCCCAGCCTCACCTCTCTCCCCCAACCCTCCCCTCCTTACCACACAACGTTTCACATACATACACAACAATCTCCTTTCCAGCCATATTAAACCCAAACCTCCAGAAATTACCCTTTTCCTAACTATCTCCTTCCTGAGCCAATGTCTACCATGTGCCCAAATAAACTTAAATACCCTGCTCTCCAATTCTTTAACATCCCAACTTAATAAAGGAAAAATGTTGGCAATATACCATATCTTACTATATATCATGTTATTAACCGCAATAACCCTCTGCCGCAACGTTAACTCTCCCGCTCTCCAACTATTCAACCGCTCCGTCGCACTTTTAACTACATTCCTCGAATTCACCTCTCGCCTCATCCCTGTCCCTCTGTAAACAATACCACATATTTTCACTCTGTCCACAATTTTCCACCCATACCTGCTACCCAACCCGCCCCCACCCAAGCGCCTACCTCCAACAATATGGATTTAGCTCCATTGACCCTCATGCCAGTAGCACTACAGAAAGACTTTAAGTGTATTCCTATGTTAACCAATCCCACCTCGTGACACACTAACACCGTCGTGTCATCTACATATCCCACCACATTTCTAATCCCCTTATCCCTCCCCCCCAACCCCTTCCCATCCCCCACTAATCTGTAAAACGGATCCTGTAAGCAAGCGAAAGGATCTGCGACAGGGGACAACCCTGTCGCAGACCCCTTTCCATCCTAACCACCCCCCCCAACCTACCATTTATTTGCACCTTCACACTTGCCCCTGCATATAACGCCCTAACCCAATCCAGCACTTCCAATCCAAACCCCTGCCTTTCCATTATTCCAAACATACTCTCACGCTCCACACTATCATATGCTCCCTTCCAATCCAGTGCAAGTATTCCTCCCTCTTCCTCTCTATCTATGAAATCTTTAATACGTTCATGTCCCTCCCCCACACCCCTTCCCGGTATCCCCCCCTGTCCTTCCTCAATCACCCCCTATCACCCTTTTTAATCTATTACCTAAAATTTTAGCATATATTTTATAATCCGTATTCATAAGGACTAAAGGTCTATAATTCTCTAATGTTTCCCTTCCTTCCCCTTCCTCACTAATACCATTACCCCCATACCCATGTCCCTCCCCATTACACCTGTCCTTTTCATACCATTCATCACACCTACCATACAATCCTTTATGATGTCCCAATTCTCCTTATAAAATTCATTTGCCAAACCATCCATACCTGGAGCCTTGCCCTTACTTAATCCTTCCACTGCCTCCCACACCTCCCTCTCACTAATCATGCCCTCCAATCCCTCCCGATCTTCCCTACTCAACCTCTCCCTAATCTTTCCCAATAAAATGCTCCTTTCCTCCATACCCACCCCACTGCTCATGTGCCTTGCAAACCACTTATCAGCATACACATTCATTCCCTCCGTAGAATTTATTCTCATACCCTTCACATAATTCCCCATGTTTTCATCCACTTCCAGATACTCCAATGACATTCTATCCCGTCTCTGTTTACACTTCCCAAAACATATTGTGAGGGTCTATCCCCCCACAACACATCATCCATTCCGGCTTTCATTCTACATGCCCCAAACCTCTCATTCTGCAAGGTCTTCAACCTATCTTTCAACACCTTAATTTCCTCTGTCATTCTATGTCCTCCCCGCATATAACAGTCTTTCAAGAGTCCCTCAATGTAATTTTGTAAACCGTATCTCCATCCTGCTTCTTCCCTTCCCAACCTCTGATAGTAAGCTTGGATGCCAGGCTTCCCCGTACTTACCCACCAATCCACCAAAGCCCCCCCCTCCCTACTCCCCATCCAAAACCCACCCCACCAATCCCTAAATTCCTCCCTTTTACCATCACCTTTTAATAACTGAACATTTAATTTCCAAAAACCCCTGTACCATTTTGCAACCCCTTCCCACCCCACCTCCACCAACACTCCCCGATGATCCGTGAAACCCACATCCAAATATTGCACCCCCCCCACTACCACGCTACCTGTTACATAAATCCTGTCTAATCTAGCCGCATACCCTCTTCTAACAAACGTAGGCTCACCCGCACCTCCCACCCCAATCACGTCTTTCAAACCTACCCTCCTAAGTACGTCCCTTAAGGCTGCAAGTACACAACCTCCTCCCGCGGCTCTACATCCCTCTCTAATTACACAATTAAAATCCTCCAACAATCGTTACATTTGGCAAATCCCGACATGCATAAATCATGTAATCCCAAACAAAATCCACCTTTACCTTCCTTGCCGCCTCCGCCGGCATGTACACTCTAAAACATACCCTAACTCCCTCCACTCCCCATCTACTCTAACCAGCCTACCTTCCCACACTCCTCCCATCTCAAAGGTTTGAAAGGGCTTGACACCGCCACTGCTACCGCCACCCCCTTTAATCTACTGGATGAACTTGCAAACACTTTGTATCCATTCAAAGTAATTCCCACCACACCTATAATTGTGTTCCTGTATAAAAGCAACTGTCACACCATACCTTCGCAACGTACACTCCACCCAAGCCCTCTTAATTTCATCCCTCAACCCATTTACATTAAGTGTTAAACACTTGAAAACTATGTCAAGGGTTTGCCCCTAGGCCTCTGTGGAAGTTGTACCCTGACTTCCCTTTACTCATTTTACCCGTTTGCTTCCTCCCTTAAAAGTACCCTCTCTAATACCAAACCTAGATCTTTTTTAGCAACTTCCACGAAGCCTTTTACAGATCCTCTGCGCCGGTGTCAGCACATCCTCACTGCCTGATGAATTGCCAGACCTTTTACGTGTCCTCTTTATGTCTTCCACACTACTTGCATCCTCGGTCTGATGGACCTCCACCTGCACATCCTCCATAATTAAGTGTTGGTCCACTGGACTGGCACCTCCACACTTTCCACCACATTTACTGCATCTATCAAACCATCATTAGTGCTTACACTTAGCACCGGCAAAGGGTCGTCCAATATTTCCTTTAATATTTGTTCCAGTGGTATCTCCTCTGCCGGACTCTCCTGGTGATCACAGTCAACCACTGGTATAACAGATTCCTGTGTTAGGGTCTGACAAACCACCTCAGAACCCTCCACAATCTCACTCCAGAGTTTCGTCTGCTTCTCCCGTTGCGTCTCCTCCTTCCGTTCTCTCTGCGCCTGCACTTTCACTACTCGTTGTTCTGGCACTTGTCTGGGTCCCGTCCTCCTCATGCAGTCAGCCGCCACATGATCGTAGGCGCCACACAGTCGACACGTCCTGCGCTGTCCCATGTAGGTCACGTACACTTGGGTCCTGAATTTTGCTAATTGACCAGTTTTACTAATCGGCACGACATATATATATATATATATATATATATATATATATATATATATATATATATATATATATATATATATATGTCGTGCCGATTAGGTAAAACTTGCGATTTTGGCTTAAATAGCAACGCTCATCTTGCCATATAAGACAAGTGAAAATTTGTGTATGCAATAATTTCGCCAAAATTATTCTGAACATAGCGAAAAAAATATATTTCATTGTGTTTGTTTATTAATAAATTAATGTAAACGTATCTAAAATATATTTAGTTGGGTTAGGCTAAATTAAATTGCGCTTGTTGTAATAAGGTTAGGTAGGTTTTCAAAGTTTCTCTTGGTACAAAATTATAAATTCTTACATTAACATAAATGAAAAAAATATATCTTTAAACGTATAAGAGAAAATTTTAGAAAGGACTTAATTTTAGATAGCCGCTTCCCAACCTTGACAGAGTGAGGGTGTCCCAGGTGCGCGTCAAGTGACCCCTGGTGACCGGCTGGTGAAGCTTTGTTTTCTACAAAATGGCGAACTACAGGAGGAGAGTCAACACCGTCTGCTTGGAATTGTTAAAAGGAGCCGTTTATCCAAGCAATGCCGACGTCGTTTTACCACTCATCATTCGGGATACTCTCAAGATACCTACCGAAGATTTGTACGGCGTGTCACTGAATGGTAATGCGAGAATCTTTGTGAAATTTGTGTCACCTGCAGTCTATGAAAGGGTCGTTGACACGTA
>WNWK01039857.1:0-17249 GCA_009830355.1 Cherax destructor
TTCATCAACATTTAACAACTCATTGAAATATTCCCTCCATCTTCCCGATACCTCTAACTCTCCATTTAATAACTCTCCTCTCCTATTTTTAACTGTCAAATCCATTTGTTCCCTAGGCTTCCTCAACTTATTAATCTCACTCCAAAACTTTTTCTTATTTTCAACAAAATTTGCTGATAACATCTCACCCACTCTCTCATTTGCTCTCTTTTTACATTGCTTCACCACTCTCTTAACCTCTCTTTTTCTCTCCATATACTCTTCCCTCCTTGCATCACTTCTACTTTGTAAAAACCTCTCATATGCTAACTTTTTCTCCCTTACTACTCTCTTTACATCATCATTCCACCAATCGCTCTTCTTCCCTCCCGCACCCACTCGCCTGTAACCACAAACTTCTGCTGAACACTCTAACACTACATTTTTAAATCTACCCCATACATCTTCGACCCCATTGCCTACACTCTCACTAGCCCATCTATCCTCCAATAGTTGTTTATATCTTACCCTAACTGCCTCCTCTTTTAGTTTATAAACCTTCACCTCTCTCTTACTTACTGCTTCTATTTTCCTTGTATCCCATCTACCTTTTACTCCCACTGTAGCTATAACTAAAAAGTGATCTGATATATCTGTGGCCCCTCTATAAACATGTACATCCTGAAGTCTACTCAACAGTCTTTTATCTACCAATACATAGTCCAACAAACTACTGTCATTACGCCCTACATCATATCTTGTATACTTATTTATCCTCTTTTTCTTATACAAAGTTCAATCAAAGGGTTCCCATTATCATTTACACCTGGCACCCCAAACTTACCTACCACACCCTCTCTACATGTTTCTCCTACTTTAGCATTTAGGTCCACTACCACAATTACTCTCTCACTTGGTTCAAAAGTTCCTATACATTCGCTTAACATCTCCCAAAATCTCTCTCTCTCCTCTACACTCCTCTCTTCTCCAGGTGCATACACGCTTATTATAACCCACTTTTCACATCCGACCCTTATTTTGATCCACATAATCCTTGAATTTACACATTTATAGTCCCTCTTCTCCTTCCGTAACTGATCCTTCAACATTATTGCTACCCCTTCCTTAGCTCTAACTCTCTCAGATACTCCTGACTTAATCCCATTTATTTCTCCCCACTGAAACTCATCTACCCCTTTCAGCTGTTTCGCTTAGGGCCAGGACATCCAACTTCTTTTCATTCATAACATCAGCAATCATCTCTTTCTTATCATCCGCACTACATCCACGCACATTCAAACAACCCAGTTTTATAAAGTTTTTCTTCTTCTCCTTTTTAGTAAATATGTACAGGAGAAGGGGTTACTAGCCCATTGCTCCCGGCATTTTAGTCGCCTCATACGACACGCATGGCTTACGGAGGAAAGATTCTTTTCCACTTCCCCATGGACAATAGAGAAAATAAAAAGAACAAGAGCTCTTAAGAAAAAGAAGAAAAACCTAGATGTGTGTATGTATATATATGCATATGCATGCCTGTGTAGTGTGACCTAAAGTGTAAGTAGAAGTAGCTAGATATACCTGTTATCCAGCGTGTTTATGAGACAGAAAAAAGACACCAGCAATCCTACCATCATGTAAAACAGTTTCAGGTTTCTGTTTCACAGTCACCTGGCAGGACGGTAGTACCTCCCTGGGTGGTTGCTGTCTACCAACCTACTACCTTATACCAACCTACTACCAACTATACAAATATAAATATTTTATGTACTAAATATTGTAAAGGCTGATCTGTTTTGCAGGGTTACATATGTAAAACTAGAAGTAATCCAGCTGATGAGAAAATACCTACAAGTGAAGGATTGATTCCAAGGTCCAAGAAGTTGGAGGAAACAGTGTTTATTACAAGAAGCACAACCAATAGCATTGAAAACTCACTTGGAGAGAAGGTCGATACAAGTTTGTTGTACGTTCAAAATGTTGCTCTACACATTACTGGTGAGCTTTACTTTCCAGAGGTACAATTAAAAATAAGTAAAACGACTGATCTTAAGGTTCCCAATATTGAGATCAAAGGTTAGATGACAGTAAATCTGACAATTTGTTGTTTTAATGAATTTGAGTTAAACTGTAATAATGTTGGTAGAATATAGTTTTGGAGTGGTTGGTACTTTTATTCAATAGATTTATGAAAGAGGGGAGGGTACCTAGGATTGTCAGAGTGTGTGTATAATTCCTGTATATAAAGGGAAGGGGGACAAAAGTGTTTAAAAATTATAGGGGAATAAGTTAACCGAGTATACCAGGTAAAGTGTATGGTAGGGTTATTATTGAAAGAATTAGAGGTAAGACAGAGAGCAGGATCACAGATGATCAAGGAGGCTTTAGAATAGGTAGGGGATGTGTAGATCGTGTTTACATTGAAGCATATAAGTGAACAGTATTTAGATAAAGGTATGGAAGTTTTCATTGCATTTATGAATTTAAAAAAAGCATATGATAGGGTGGATAGGGGAGCAATGTGGCAGATAGTGCAAGTGTATAGAAAAGTAGTAAGTTACTAAATGCTGTAGAGAGTTTTTATGAGGATAGTGAAGCTCAGGTTAAGGTGTGTAGAAGAGAGGGAAATTACTTATCAGTAAAAGGAGGTCTTAGACATGGTTGTTAAACACATGTATTGATGGGGTTGTAAAAGAAGTAAATGCTGGGGTACACAAATAACCTGCACATGGGAAAGAGGAGCATACCATGACATTTCTGTCTGACTTAGACCATTTACAAAGTGACACTGTGACTTTGTAAATGGTCCAAGTCAGACCAAAACATCGTGGTAAGCTCCTCTCTTCTATGTTTGGGTTATTTGTGTATTGTTCCAGTCACGGTATTGTGCCTTTTTGTTCTTTCTAAATGCTAGGGTGTTGGAGAGGGGTGAGAATAAATTATGGGATATCAAATACAAAATGGGAGTTGAAATTTACTGTTTGTTGTTGATACTGTGCTTTTGGGAGATTCTAAAGAGAAGTTACAAATGTTAGAGGGCGTGTAAAGGAAGAAAGTTGAAAGTGAACATAGATGAGAGTAAGGTGATGAGGGTATCAGTCAAGTTAGGTAAAGAAAAATTGGATGTCGCATTGGAGGGAAAGAGTATGGAAGAAGTGAATGTGTTCAGATATTTGGGAGTTGACTTGTCAGTGGATGGGTTTATGAAGGACATAGTAAACCACAGAAATGATGAAGAAAAAAAGGTGAGTGGTGCATTGAGGTGTCTGTGGAGACAAGTTAACGTTATCTATGGAAGCAAAGAAGGGAATGTATGAGAGTATAGTGGTACCAACACTCTGTGTGTGAAGCATGGGTTGTAAATGCTGCAGTGAGGAGGAGGCTGTTGTGCCTAAAGGGAATATATGGTGTAACTATTATGAAGGAGGGGTGTTAATGTTGCAGTTTTGTAGGTGTAGTGTAAGCATGCCTCTGGCAAGACAGTGGTGGAGTGAATGATGATGAAAGTTTTTCTTTGTCAGGCCACCCTGCCTTGGTGGGAAACGGCCTGTGTTAATAAAAAAAAAAAGTAAATTCATATTGTGGAAATTAGGTGGTGTGGAGTTACTAAAGGTATTATTCAGAGGGCTGAAGAAGGGTTTTTGAGGTTTGGTCATTTAGAGAGGATGGAACAAAGAATGACTTGGGACTTGGAGGGTGTATAAATTTGTAGTGGAGGGGAGGAGGGGGGTAGGGTCATTCTAGGAAAGGATGGATGGAGGGGGTGAAAAAAGTTTTGTGTGCAAGGGACGTGGACATACAGCAGGCATGTGGGAGTGTATGGTTTTTGGGACTTAATGAGCTGTTGGAGTGTGAGCAGGGAAACTAGTTAGCCAGACACGAATCCAGGACGTGGAAAGTAAAATGCCTGCGCTTTAAAGGAGGGGTTTGAGATATTTGCTGTTGATAGTGACATCTGAAATGTCATATCTTCGTGCCTTTGCAAAGACAGTGATTGTGTTAATGATAGTGCTAATGCGACATTTTACTGTGGCAACATTTTTTCTCCGGGAGCTTTGTTAAGCAGTAACGTTACAGCTTGACAAAGTTCCTGGAGAGTGAAATATTGCCACAATAAAAAGTTGCACATGCGGGAGGTAAACTGAACAAATCACTAATTACATAGAAAAATGACAGGATGGATAATGAGAACCTTCAAACCAGGGATGCAAAGCCCATGTTGACACTTTACAAATCGTTTGTTCTATCTAGGCTGGAATATTGCTGCACACTAACTGCACCTTTCAAGGCAGGTGAAATTGCTGACCTTGAAAATGTGCAGAGAACCTTCACGGCACGCATAACTGCGACAAACCACCTCAATTACTGGGAACGCTTGAAATTTCTAAACCTGTACTCCCTAGAACGCAGGCGGGAGAGATACATTGTTATATACACATGGAAAATTCTCGAGGGATTAGTACCAAACTTACACACGAAAATCACTCCCTACGAAAGCAAAAGACTCGGCAGGCGATGTAACATTCCCCCAATGAAAAGCAGGGGTGCCACTAGCACGTTGAGGGACAACACAATAAGTGTCAGGGGCCCAAGATTGTTCAACTGCCTCCCAGCATACATAAGGGGGATTACCAACAAACCCCTGGCTATCTTCAAGCAGGCACTGGACAGGCACCTAAAGTCGATACCTGACCAGCCAGGCCTGGTCACAGACCGGGCCGCAGGGGCGTTGACCCCTGGAATTCTCTCCAGGTAAACTCCAGGTACACTTGTTTGAAGTGTTCTGTTTGCACTTTAAGGCAAATGCATTAATGCATATAGGTATTCTTTGATTTATTGCTCTTTTGATTTGATTTACTAAGAATGAATCCTATTGCCCAAGTTTTGCATGATATGTACAGGTTTTCCACTTTCCTTCTGGTAAAAGTAAAAATATTTCATGTTCGTGCCTGTGTGTGGCTGCTGGGATGGATTCTCAGGCCTTTTGCTGTGCCTTTGAAATTACCACTTGGCAGATTCACTTGTAACCTTATGTGCTCTTTTAAGATAAGATAAGATTTCTTCGGATTTTTAACCCCGGAGGGTTAGCCACCCAGGATACCCAAAGAAAGTCAGTGCGTCATCGAGGACTGTCTGTCTTATTTCCATTGGGGTCCTTAATCTTGTCCCCCAGGATGCGACCCACACCAGTCGACTAACAACCCAGGTACCTATTTGCTGCTAGGTGAACATGACAACAGGTGTAAGGAAACACGTCAAAATGTTTCCACCCGCCGGGAATTGAACCCGGGCCCTCCGTGTGTGAAGCGAGAGCTCAAGCCACCAGGCCACCGGGCCTGTATGAAACCTGAAGCATTTCTTCAGACTTTGGTTTTTTCACTGTATTGATAATTTAGTTTTTCAAATGTTTAAAAATAAAAAGTTTAACCAGATATTCTTATTTATAATAAAGTATTTCATGTATTATCCTATTTTAAAAGGTGAACTGTTTTGCAGGGTCACACTATAAGCAAGAGATTAATTCTTCAGACAATTGAGTTGATGAGAAAATTCCTACAAGTGGAGGATTAATTCCTAGGGCCAAGAAGTGGGAAGAAATCATGGTTAATACAAAGGAGAGGAACAGTTCGAGTTTCCTGGATGAAGAGCACTTCACAAGAGGCACAAACAATATCATCAAAAACTTGTTTGAAGAGAGTTGATGTGAGATTGTTGTACGTAGAAAATATCACTTTGAAGCTCTACACTTTACTGTGTGGAGGTACAAATACAAATTAATGTGTGAAAAATGCCACATACACAAAACAGTGATGTAAGGCGCTTATGATGCATAACATTTAGACCAGTGTAAAGCATTTATGAAGTGCAATAATTAGGGGTAGGCAGTAATGACAATTATGGTATACCAAGAATAGAGATTTTGTTATACAGTGGTACCTCTACTTAAGAGCAAAATTTGTTCAAGTCGGCTATTCAAGTGCCGATACCGAAGGAATTTTTTCCCATAAGAAATAATGAAAATTAGGTTAATCCATTTCAGAACCCCAAAAATACACTTACAAAAGCACCTACAAAAATACACTTATATAATTGTTCAATGTTACGTTATTTTCCCTTATTATCATCAAGGTTCACCATGTACTAGCATAGGGTATTTACTTAAAAGGTCTTAGGGTAAAAGGAGGACAATATTAGGCTAAAAGATACTTACTCAGGTTTAGCTGCTGCATCTGAAAACTTAATTCCTTCACATTCATTTTAAAGGTTATTTAAACCAACATTATAAAAATAGAGCTATATTAAGAAGTATATACATATAATATACAGGTCTCCACTCCTAAACATATAATCAGCCTTTCCCAAAGCACATGGCTCAGCTGCCACCTTCAACTCTCTCTTTCTCAACATTTCTTAATCCTCCAGTGTCTTGATACACTGAAGATCACAGAATGTCATGGTAACATCGATCTACAACCCTTCCCATTACCTTTTGGGCACTCATTCAGCCCTGAAGCCAAGATAAGATAAGCACCAACAACAACAGCTCACTCCAGCCGCCATTGTTCTCTCAGGAAGGGATTGTGGGAAGCCAGCATCTCTCTAAGCTCCTCCCCTCAAAACATCCACATCACTTTGCATCCTCTCAACATATCTTAAGTTATTACAATGAGACATGCAACTATATTTTAATTAGTTTATAAAATGTGTGCATTATTTATATAACCTATTATATTGAGAAAATCAGTTAAATCAGCCCTTAAGCTTTTAAGACTGGCCAAGACTTAAACTCTCAACTAAGCAGTACTCCTGATTAATTCAATATAACTAGGCATTCATATTATTTAATTACAACAATACATGCTGGGTTCCAATAGCCCCCATAACAAGTCCATAATACCCCATAACACCCCCACCTCCAGACGGAGTCTTATAAAGACGGAGTCTTATAAAGACGGAGTCTTATAAGACAGAGTCTCACAAAAGCTAGCAGTGTCCCGCAGGATACAGCTAGGGAAAAATAAGGTCTTAGCCTAAAAGGTGGTAGTAACTCTACTAGAGGTTTTACATATACCCCAGCACCATAATTACTCTTCACTGTACAGTTATACAACAAGGTGACATACAACATGGCAATCTACAAATCTCATGGCTCCACTGAACCTTCCCAGCATAAACATGCAATTCTGCCCTTACCATACACCATACAAAACCCATGAATGGAACAGTACTAGAACAGAGTGCAGAGGTTACTAGAAAACAGTTTAACCACATCCCCATACTGAAGGGTGTAACCATTAACTACTTTAGTGGTTATCAACATAATACATTTTTACAATGCAAGGACTACACACAAGCCCACTGTGAAAGCCAGCACCGACAGGCCTGTGCCTCCGCTGCGGTAAATCCAGCAGGCAACTGGTACTCCAGGATGGCATCTTCCTGATCAGGAGATGAGAGTAGAGCCAAACCCAGAGCAGTCAGGTATACCCCAGGCAGAAACTTTACAAAAACATGTCAAGGTGTCTCTTACGTGGTGGCCGAACCAAAAAAGTGAGACTCTCCAGTCAACACCCAAAATCCTTAAATGGTCAGGCACATACCCCCATCTTCCGAGGACCTCACTCCATACAGATCCTCCAACCTTATAAGGAGGAACTGCTATAGTACATGGAGGAGATACACGGGACCACTCAGGCAACCGTTGGACCGTTTCGTACTTAGAGCACACCAAGACACAAACAACATACCTCCCTGGACTTCTCATGTCACCGAAGGTTGTCAACTCTGCCTCAACTCACAATTATGGTAACCTGACTCCCTTCTCTTGCCTGGCTCCAACCATCTCCTTCACAGTTGAATGGCTGGTAGGGAGCACTCAGGCCCGCCAAGAGTTCACCACTGCAAAACAACAAGGTCAGCACAAGACAAACACTATGTACTAAGCATGCACCATTTATCTACATAAACATCTAGAAGAACCTCAGTAATCACAGACAAAACCCATCTTAAGAGTCTGAGTCGGGTCACCATACATAGGAACAGGGTGAAACGATCCTGGGACATATACAGATGCAGAATAGACAACCAATACTAATTCTGCAACCTCTTGCAATACAAACACAAACCCCAAGACATCTTCCCGTACCCTGGATGCGTACATCAAGTTTACAAAAATACTTTTACATTCAATCTCCCACAATAATTTTGAATACTCAATGAACTCAATTGACATTACACACATGGAAATTGTATTGGCACCCAGGCCAGGAATATCACATTTTCCTGCCTCATGCTTTACTTTATCTAATACTTTTGCCTCTTTTAATGCATCAGCAATCTTTCTAAGCCAGTAAACTTTAGTTGTTATTTGTACTTTGTGGCAGTCAGTGCATTTGCTCAGGGTGCCATATTTGGGAACCATGAAGCATGGGAATGCCCACTGACTCTCACTAAGCACTACAAACTGGTATTGAAGGAATTTCACTTTTCCTCCATATCCCAGTTTTCATGCAGATTACTCACACACAAATATTGTCGAATTGGCTCAGCTTCTTTATCACTTTCTTCATGAAGTCTTGACTTTACCCCTTTAGTAACATCCCAAACTTTTACAAGGTTACACGGTGGTTGAGCCAACTCTCCAACACTTTCCTTAGAAAGACCAAACATTATTTCTCCAATCTCTCTCATAAACATGGAATTTCTTACATACTTTTTGGTCATTACATACAGATTATTATTTTGCACCTCTTTACATACTGGATCCACTGAAACATTGGTCACTCTAGGTTTCTGATATAATGCTAAATCCTCTAACCAGTTACTGTATACATTATTCTTACACCTTTTCTGCTCGGGTGTGTGGATTATATATCTTACTCTTGAGAACTTTCCCCACACCATGGTCAGCTCACAGCAACTTTCCATACATTTTCTCACATGAACTGGCTCCAATGCCAGCACCTCATCTCCAGCCTCCAGAGCATTATGGTCCACGTTATGGTCCCACTTCATCATTTGAATCTGGTTGATGGGTACTTTCACTGGTACCATCCATTTCATGCAAGCCAAACAGTATCTGAAACTGAGAAAAAGCTCCGAGGGGGAAGCATCACCATTCTCCCCAAGCCAATAGCTCAGAGATTCCAGAGTGCTTCCCCACTCAGCAGTTACAAAGAGAGGGGTCCTCTCATCCCAGATGTTAGTATTGTCTATACTACAGGCTTGCATCATTGTCTTTAGGGTCTGATGGAAGTTCTCTGGTTTCCCTTGAGATGGAGGGTAACAGATAGCTGAAAAGTTAGGCTTTACATGAAAAAGGAACTTCATCAAAGCCCTTAAGGCTACATGAGCTGTCATCTTATATAGAGGGACTGCTTTCAGGTACCTGGTAGTAGAGCAATTAATTGTGAGTAAATAATCATTTCCCATTCTGGTCCTTGGGATTGGACCGACTACATCTACTATCAGCTTGCTGAAAGGTCCACCTGGTGCTGAAATAAGCTGAAAGGGAACAGATTTAATACATGGACAAGGTTTCCCTCTACATTGACAGACATGATAGGTCTTACTATATTCTTCCAGAGTCTCTACTCTCTCAAAACCTTTGCCTACAAGCTGTGTGCGAACTAGGGTAGCCCATTTCTGTTTGGGCCATCTTTGCTCCTTTGCAGTCTTCTCAAAAAAGGAAAAATATCTGTCTGGGTCATTCTCTGTAAACTTAGGGACAAAATTTGCAGCTTTAGTTAGGTTAAGGTACTGCTCAGGCCCTTGGTCTAAACCTCCTAACCCTTTACCTACTCTCTCCTGAGTTTCTAAGAATTTTGTCCTAGCTGCCATCAAAGCTATCTCAAGTTTCATCATCGCTTCCTTATTACCTTCAGGAGGTGATTCCTCCTGTTCACTGTTAACAGACATGTTTACTGATGAATTATTTACCTCCTCACTGAAGCCAGAAAATTCTAAAGATTCAGCTTCTGACATATTTACCCTTAAATTCCTGCACAGCATCAATGGACAAGGTCTTTACACAGGTACATTAAAAATAATAACACAAGTTCTATGGAAAAATCTTCACATGGCACTCTACCATAACCACAAACAAAATGTGTTACTCTACTTTAATCCCCACTCTGGAGAAAACAACCTGTAAACTAATACATGAACCTTCCACTGACACCACCAAGGTAATTTTTACAAGGTAAATTTTACAAGGTAAATTTTATCCTACCAAACATGTGACTCATTACATTATCTCATACCAGTACATCTCAAAGAATGTTTTGAGTTATTTAAACAGTCAAATAACTCTCCCGGTTAAGGCCCCCATGTTACGTTATTTTCCCTTATTATCATCAAGGTTCACCATGTACTAGCATAGGGTATTTACTTAAAAGGTCTTAGGGTAAAAGGAGGACAATATTAGGCTAAAAGATACTTACTCAGGTTTAGCTGCTGCATCTGAAAACTTAATTCCTTCACATTCCTTTTAAAGGTTATTTAAACCAACATTATAAAAATAGAGCTATATTAAGAAGTATATACATATAATATACAGGTCTCCACTCCTAAACATATAATCAGCCTTTCCCAAAGCACATGGCTCAGCTGCCACCTTCAACTCTCTCTTTCTCAACATTTCTTAATCCTCCAGTGTCTTGATACACTGAAGATCACAGAATGTCATGGTAACATCGATCTACAACCCTTCCCATTACCTTTTGGGCACTCATTCAGCCCTGAAGCCAAGATAAGATAAGCACCAACAACAACAGCTCACTCCAGCCGCCATTGTTCTCTCAGGAAGGGATTGTGGGAAGCCAGCATCTCTCTAAGCTCCTCCCCCTCAAAACATCCACATCACTTTGCATCCTCTCAACATATCTTAAGTTATTACAATGAGACATGCAACTATATTTTAATTAGTTTATAAAATGTGTGCATTATTTATATAACCTATTATATTGAGAAAATCAGTTAAATCAGCCCTTAAGCTTTTAAGACTGGCCAAGACTTAAACTCTCAACTAAGCAGTACTCCTGATTAATTCAATATAACTAGGCATTCATATTATTTAATTACAACAATACATGCTGGGTTCCAATAGCCCCCATAACAAGTCCATAATACCCCATAACATTCAAGTTTTGAGCTACTCGTAAGTAGAGGTACCACTGTAGTTGCAAAAAGTAAGTGGTAACTACAGGAAGGCCCCACTTGTACAGAAGGTTAGGTTCTGGGCTACTGTAGGGCCCCACTTATACAGCAGGTTAGGTTCCAGGCTACTGCTGTAATGAAACATAGCTTTTTTTCACTTTCAAATGGATATAAAAGCCTGATAACATGTTTACAGTATTATATATTAAGCAAGCAATAGAGCTAGGCCTTAAAAATACATATACAGTGGACCCCCGCCTAACGAGCACCCCGCAAATCGTACAATTATGTAAGTGCTTGTGGAAGTGTATTTTTGGGGGTCTGAAATAGACTAACCTATGTGACATTATTTCTTAAGGAAGTAAATTCGTTCGGTAATGGCACTTGAGCAGGCTTCTGGAATGAATTTTGCTCGTTAGGCGGGGGTCCACTGTACAGTACACACACTACTTACCTTAAAATGTTTTCATCCTTAGCTTATAGTGAGTGATGAATATATTTATTGTAGGAAGTCTTAAAGAAATGAAGAATGGATATAACTGAAAACTGTTGCATTAGTGAGTGCTGTAAAGTGGGGCCCACCTGTCTCTGTGACTTTCCTCGATAATTCCAAATTTATTGACGCAGCAAATTGCTTAGTATTTTGAAAAATATTCATCTGCTTTCAGTAATCTATGATCTCTTCCATACACTTGCAACACCTGCCAGATTACTTCCCTATCCACCCTGTCATATTCATTTTCCAATTCCATGAATGCAACATAACCTTGCTTGCCTTTATCAATTTTTTTTCACATGTAGCTTGAACGTAAACAGTTGGCCTACATGTGCCTAAGCCTCCTTTTTCATCTGTGATCATTATCTTAGTATACTCAACAGGATAATTTCCACACACTTTTGTATCCCTTTTGTTTATACAAAGGAACTAAGACATGCTTTGTGCCAATCCCTAGGTACGTGTCCTTCTTTGATAGATGTATTGAAGGAAAGTACCATTGACTTTGAAAGTATATTCCAAACTGCTTTAAACATTTGTCATGGTCGCAGCTGGTTTGCACTGCCACATGCATCTTGTATTTGATCACGTAAAAAGATGCTTTACTTTCCTTTGTTCATCAACCTTTAACAGTTGTTGAAAATATGGCAGCCATTTTGTGTTTGTCAAATTCATTGGTGCTGTACGCTTTCTCAAGACATTAATATAACTAAAAAGAGCATACCTAGTTGAATCTCAACAAAATTTGTTGATAGTATGTCACTTGCCACTTGACATACTATCACTTGTGCTTCATAAAAACCTCTATGGTAATTTTTTGTCTGTTAAAAGCTGTATATGAGCATTCAAGCCTCATATACGTGCAGACTTATGAAGCCAATACTACTTTAACCTCCTCATTACTTACTTTCACTAGGCCATCCTCTCAGTAGTTGCTTACATCTTAGCCTAAGTGCCTCCTCCTCTAACTTATAAGCTTGAAGCTGTCAGTCACTGATGCCATTCTCTTTGTACCTCATGTATATTTTACTTTCTTTGTAGCTAAAAGTAAAGAATAATGTGATATATCTCTTCCCTATATAAGCATACACATACAGAAGTGAACTGATAAAACTTGCTTCACCCAACTATTGTCATTATGTAATATATAATATCTCGTAGGCATTTGTTTTTTAAAACATGTATTAGATAATATCAAACCTTTTTCTAAAGTTCCATTAAAGGTCTTTCATTATCATTTACCTGTGGGAAGACAAACTTGCGTACTACTCCCTCTACAAAAGTTTCCACAGTTAGTTTCACACTAAACACCTCCCAAAATCTCTCTCTCTCTCTCTCCTGTACACTTCTCTTCACCAGGTGCATAAACCATGGTCCACCCTTATTTGCATACATATAAGCCAGGCCTAGATTATTGTGAAAGTGCATGTAGTGGAAAAGTAAATAATGCTGTTTGTTTCCCCACTGCAAACTGTTCAAATCGTGCACACAAATTACATATAATTTGAATAATGTGACCAATTGACAGGAATCATGATTGCTTAGTAATAGAGACCCAGCTGTATTTCTTTTCCTGCCATAGCTTTAATGCATATGCTATTAATCCTATACAGTGGACCCCCGGTGTTCGTCCATTTTTCGTAACAGAATACTGTTCAAGTGCCATTACCAACCGAATTTATTCCCTTAAGAAATAATGTAAAGAAGACTAGTTCTTTTAGACCCCCAAAACTACACTTATAAAAGCATTTAAAAAAATAAACTTACATAAAAGGGCGTGTTTTGAGCAGGACGAACACCGGGGGTCCACTGTACATGATAACGTGTAACACGAGATGTCCACTGCTCGTATCACCTTAATATACATATACTCTTTGTATGTACGTATATGGAGAGTGATAGCATTTGAAGTTTAGTCATGTAACAATGATATGTACATGAAATAATCTGCACAGAGAATAATGAAACTTAAGCCAATGTTTTGGTCAGACTTTGACTATTAACTAAACTGACTGACCCAGTTTGATGTAAATGGTGTCATAAGTTTCCAAGTGCAGGTTATTTGTATCACTCAGTGATATAGCCTACACATCACCTGTTCATTCCCATTTGAATCCTTAAAGAACATATTATAGAAAGGTTTTAGTCGATATATACATCTCGTTGAAAGGTTGTTTTGTGTAGCAGAGATGTATTAAATTGTTAGATTCACAAGTGAATGTCCTTTGGTCGTCCAGAGTGACAACAACTATTAACACAGTAAGAAGTGGAAGGTAATATATTTTGTTTGCAAGGCAAGAGAAATATATAGTTTTATGACATAGTATTGAAGGTATCATGGTAGCACTAAAGATTGTACAAAAATTGGTGGATAGTGATAAATGCATACTTGATCATACACACACACTAATGGTATCATTGGTAAATATTCACTTTGACACTTGGTAATCCTGTCCTCGGAAAGGTTAAATATATTGGTTACTTGGTAAATCTACCCTCAGGAACACTAAATGATTTAATGGAATGCCACTTTGTATTAACATGTTAGCAACTTAAGTGTGTTATATATAGCAGTACTTTAAATAAATAAACTAGATATTGCTTTGGATAAAAGATGTATTTTATGAGGAGCTGAACAGGCCACGTGTGTTTAGCGCTTACTTCTGATTGTAATAATATTTGTCGAGGAAGAATAAGTAGGGAAAGAGATGGTTATAGAATATAAGCATGTTACATGTACTTGATATAATTATTGAAATACATATATAAAAAGAAATACAGTGGTACCCCGGTTTACGATATTTTTTCATTCCAGAATGCTGTTCAAGTGCCATTACCAAACGAATTTATCTCCTTAAGAAATGTTGTAAAATAGACTAGTCCTTTTAGACCCCCAAAATTACACTTACAAAAGCATTTAAAAAAATAAACTTACATAAAAGGGTGAGTTTGGGGACCATCGTAAACCGGGGTACCACTGTAGTTATAATAGGCAGATGTTGTGTACAGTGATTGAGTAGGTAATGTGCAAGGGTGTTCACCAGATTAGAAATTCTGTTGGTTCAATGATTTTTATTTCTAAAGAAGTTAATCTTTTTCTACCATGTTAATATTTTTTGGACAAAAATTATTCCTCATTATGACATTAATTAAACTTAAAGTTGACAGCAACAGTGGTGTGCCTCTTTCAGTGACAGCAACAGCATTTCCAAGATACCTGGAAGGCCAGTCTACTGTTGGCTACAAGTTTTGTATTTTCCTTATGAACAGTAAATAGTATATGGTCTGTTACTTCTATTTTTTTCCTATGAATTTATTTTACTCATTAATATAAAAAATAAATGTTAATTGACATGAGGATAATGAAAATAGTTTGGATGTGGACAAAGTGAATTCACATCAAAGTTCTATTGAGAAAAATGAATTCCTTTGACTTAATATTTTAGTATGAAAATAATTGATAGGTCATTTTTACTAGTAAAATTTTGTTCCTAGATCCAAGGCATTGGAATTATCTTCCCATTCCTTAGATTGTATCTTAATTTAATTGTATTCCTTACCTTTATGGGTTTAGGACTCAGTTATGAAAATTAGTGTATACCCTTAAAGAGAAGTATCTTAATGACAGTGAAGAATTTTTGAAGTAAATTAGATCTTTACTCATTTTCTTTGGGTTCTATATGAGTGTTGCCTCCCATCTCTACATAACCTCTGGATTTAGTGCTCCTATACTGATCCAACTCCTCTCCCTTAGTGGATTTGAGGTTTAGTACTTCTTTTTGATTATGACACCTACAGTTTTTTTCTCTATGTAGGTGAAGGGATGTTAGAAATCTTCTTCCTTCGATCAAACCCAAGTTCCATTACCTCTGGTGCTATACCTGGAGTCTACCTGGAGAGAATTCCAGGGGTCAATGCCCCCGCGGCCCGGTCTGTGACCAGGCCTCTTGTTGGACCAGAGCCTGATCAACCAGGCTGTTACTGCTGGCCGCACGCAGTCCAACGTACGAACCACAGCCCGGCTGATCCGGTACCGACTTGAGGTGCCTGTCCAGTGCCTGCTTGAAGACAGCCAGGGGCTTGTTGGTAATCCCCCTGATGTATGCTGAGAGGCAGTTGAACAATCTTGGGCCCCTCACACTTATTGTGTTGTCCCTCAACGTGCTAGTGGCACCCCTGCTCTTCATTGGGGGAATGTTACATCGCCTGCCGAGTCTTTTGCTTTCGTACAGAGTGATTTTTGTGTGCAAGTTTGGTACTAAGCCCTCGAGAATTTTCCATGTGTATATAATAATGTATCTCTCCCGCCTGCGTTCTAGAGAGTACAGGTTTAGGAACTTCAAGCGTTCCCAGTAGTTGAGGTGGTTTATCGCACTTATGCGTGCGGTGAAGGTTCTCTGCACATTTTCAAGGTCAGCAATTTCACCCGCCTTGAAAGGTGCAGTTAGTGTGCAGCAATATTCCAGCCTAGATAGAACAAGCGATCTGTAAAGTGTCAACATGGGCTTGGCATCCCTGGTTTTGAAGGTTCTCATTATCCATCCTGTCATTTTTCGAGCAGATGCAATTGCTACATTGTTATGGTCCTTGAAGGTGAGATCCTCTGACATGATCACTCCCAGGTCTGCTACCTCACTATATTAAATTTCCCACTAAATATAATTGTACATCCTATTTTACTATATATTTATCTTTTAACGTCTCTGTAACCATTTACTTTTATTTTTTTATTTTTAATACAAATCTATCATTACCTTTTCCCAACCCAATCTATTTACAATATTAGTAATTACTTTTTAACTTGAAATATAATTACAACTTTTTCACTATTGTTTTTCTTTTTATATTTTTATAATCAAACAATTACCTCATTGTGTATGTGACTTAGTTTATTTTTATTTTTTTTTTTCTAATAAGCTATTACCAAATAAGTGCAATTATTTACTCATACTTTCAAATACCTTTTTACCAAAAGCAAATTCCAGTCACTTTATTTACTTAATTGTACTACAAGAATCTCTGATAATAGTACCTCGTTACTAGACCACATCTGGACTAACACAATATCTCCTCAAAAATCTGGCATAATCACAGAAAACACCACAGACCACTACCCTACCTTTCTCATAACTAACCTAGGCATTCTGCCCCAAGAAATTGCAAAAGTTACCTTCAGACTACATAATGAGTCTGCTGTTAATAATTTTATATCAGCTATGACGAACATTGACTGGCTTAATGAATTGGAAACACACTCAGATATTAATGAATGCATCAAGAACTTTCTTAAAAAAACACATAACCTCTATAACAGACATTGCCCGAAAAAAACTAAACAGATCACAGCTAAGAGACTTAACAATCCCTGGCTAACACCCTGCATCCTTAAATCCATAAATAAGAGGCACCAATATGAAAAACAATATAGAAGGGGTCTAATAACCAGAGAACAATCCAAACGCTACTCATCAATCCTTACTAGCCTGATAAGAAGGTCCAAAAATTGTATTATGAGAACAGACTCCAGACCGTAAAGGTGATATGAAAAAAACCTGGAAAACCCTATCTACAATTCTAGGAAATAAAAGATATCCACGAACAATACAATCAAATTATC
>WNWK01039858.1:0-17249 GCA_009830355.1 Cherax destructor
CAACCTTCTATGACGTCACCACTTCCTGGAGGCCTACTGCCTGCCACCTTCCCTGGTTATATATTTTTGTTCTTGTATTTTCTTTTCTTGGTTTTCTTGTTAACTTGGTCACTCACGCTGTATGCTACCCCACATTGTGCTTGTTAACCAACCTCTCTTACTCTTGACCTTCTGACTTTCGTCACTCGCTTTGTACTTTGTATATTTGTACCCGTGTGGCAACAGTGCCTGCTAGGCCTCAAACGGTTTGGCACTTTCAAATTTTGTTGTGTAATTTCAGGCTTCTTCTCGCCTTGTTTTTTACTAAATAACTTTGGTTATCACTTGTAGGGTTGTTCACTGACCCTGTCACTATCCCTGGCTTCTCTAGGAGCTAATGCACGACCTAAAAAACACTGAGATTCTCGGAGCCTTGTGTCCCACTACACTCTACAGTTAGTTACCATTTTGTCCTAGGCACATGTCGATTTGACACTAGGCCTGTTGTATGTATGTGTGTATGTGTGTGTAAGGAAACACTTCGAAATGTTTCCGCCCCGCCGGGAATTGAACCCGGGCCCTCCGTGCATCAGGCGAGAGCTTTAGCCATCAGGCCACCGGGCTAACCGTGTGTGTGTGTGTGTGTGTGTGTGTGCGTATGCACTCACCTAATTCTAGTTGCAAGGGTCGTGTCATAGCTCCTGACCCCCCACCTCTATGCTGGTCGCTACTATGTCCACTCTCTCTTCCTTTTTAATGAGCTTTATCATACCTCTTCTTAAAGCTATGTGTGGATCCTGGAAATAAATGGTATAAAATACCGACACAATGGAAAAATAAACACATAAGCAGTATAATGTGATCCTTTATTGACAACGTTTCGCCCACGCAGTGGGCTTTATCGAGTCACAGACAGATCTACCTGGAAAATGAGCAACATGGAGATATATATATAGGGTACAGTCAGGTGGAGAATGCTGGGTCAGGTGGAGAAAGCTGCATGTGATAGTTAATAACATTGTGTGACTTAAAGGACCTGCAGTGTACCATTCTTGAGTTCTAGGTGGGATAGCATTGAAGAAGTTTCTTGGCAATAGGTTCAGCTATGTTGTAGAAGCCGTTGTTCTGGTTGAAGTTGTTGGATATACAGATGAGTGATGATTCTAGGATTCTTCGGTATTGCGTGTTGTCTTCTCTGGCGATGAGTCTTGCGTTTCTGTAGTTGATTAAATGGTTGTGTAAATTTCGGTGTTGAACACAGGCATTTCTTGAGTCGTCAGATCTGCCTGCGTACTGGTGTTCTGAAATGCGTGTTTGTAGGTCTCTGGATGTTTCGCCAACGTATAATTTGCTGCAGCCATTACAAGGGATTGTGTATACCCCTGCCGTGGATTGAAGCTTTTCCTGTCTGTTACTGGTAATGTCCTTAATGGTGGTGGATGTGGAGGTGGATACTCGGAATGAGGTCTTAGAAAAAATGTTGGAAACTTGTTTGGAAATGGAGTTGGTGGGAAGGACTATGTATCTCTTCTCAGCAGTGTCTTCTCTGGGTGTGTTGAAGATGTTTTATGCCCGTCGTCTGCAGTCTCTAATGAAGTGACGAGGATAGTGAAGTTTGGAGGATAGTGAAGTGTGGATCCTGCCTCCACTACATCATTTTCCAGAATGTTTCACTTCCTGACAACTCTATGACTGAAGCAATACTTCCTAACATCTTTGTGGCTCATCTGAGTCTTCAACTTCCAACTGTGACCCCTTGTTGCTGTGTCCTACCTCCGAAACATCCTGTCTGTCCACCTTGTAAATTCCTCTCAGTATTTTATATGTCGTGATCATTTTCTTCCTATCCCTCTTGTCCTCCAGTGTCGTCGGGTCGATTTCCCTTCACCTCTCCTCGCAGGACATGCCCCTTAGCTCTGGGACTAGTCCTGTTGCAAAGTTTTGCACTCTCTTTAATTTCTTTACTTGCTTGACCAGGTGTGGGTTCCAATCTGGTGCTACTTACTCCAATATTGGCCTGACGTACACTGTGTACAGAGTCTTGAACGATTCCTTACTGAGATGTCAGACAGCTATTCTTAAATTTGCCAGGCGCCCATATGCTGCAGCAGTTATTTGGTTGATGTGTGCCTTAAGAAATATGCTTGGTATTATACTCACCCCAAGATCATTTTCATTTGGTGAGATATGCAATCATTGGCCACCTAACCTGTACTCTGTCAGCGGCCTTCATTGCCCTTCCCGATCATCATGACTTTGCAATTGGTGGGGTTAATTTCCAGAAGCCAGTTGCTGGACCAAGCTTGCAGCCTGTCCAGATCTCTTTGTAACCCTGCCTGATCCTCATCCGATTGAATTCTTCTCATTAGCTTCACATCATATGCAAACAGGGACGCTTCTGAGTCTATCCTTTCTGTCGTGTCATTCACATATACCAGAAACAGCACCGGTCTTAGGACTGACCCTTGTGGAACCCTGCTCTTCACAGGCGCCCTTTCTGACACATAATGTACCATGACTCGTTGTTGCTTCCCTGTCAAGTATTCTCTGATCCACTGCAGTGCGTTTCCTGTTATACCTGCCTGATCCTCTAGCTTCTGCACTAATCTCTTGTGTGGAACTGTGTCGAAAGCCTTTTTTGCAATACAAGAAAATGCAGTCTACCAGCCTCTCTCTCTCTCTCCTATCTTACTTCCGTCACCTTGTCCTAAAACTCCAGTATGCATGTAACACAGAATTTAATTTCCTTGAAACCGTGCTGGTTGTCGGATATAAGCTTGTTCCTTTCTAGGTGCTCCATCACTCTTCTCCTAATAATCTTTTCCATGACTTTGCATGCTATGCATGTCAGTGTCACTGGTCTGTAGTTTAATGCCACATGTCTGTCTCCTTTCTTTAAGTAGGGCTACATTTGCTGTCTTCCACACCTCAGGTAGTTGCCCAGTTTCGATGGGAGTGTTAAGGATTGTTGTTTTGTTGTTAGTGGACCACTTAGCGCCTCTACTCTCTCTCTCAGAACTTACGATGGTCGATCACCATGCCCAGCCCTTCTAGGGCAGGGTAGGTGCCACGGCTGGAGCTTGCTACCATCTGCAGCTCGTAAGCCTGCCCTTCCCGTTAGGGAAGGTGGCAGACCAGAGAGGCCTAGCATCTATCTACCTCCATGCATGTGCTGGTGGGGAATGTGGCTAGGCCTGGGGCCAGTTGGTCCCGCCGATGAGGGATATCCCCTCCCATGGGAGACATAGGTCTCTGACACTCCCACGGCAGGGAGCCGGAGCCGGGTCGCCATGTGGTAAAGACCCGGGCCGGGAGAATTCCCGGTGAATCAACACCTCCTCCTCCTCAGGACTCACAGAGAGAGGTCCAGTACCACAGCCTTTGAGGTATCTAGATCATTTAGCAGCATCTTCTCCTCCTCCTCGGTTGTGTGTATTGTGTCTAGCACTTGTTGGTGTACCACACCATACCGGCTTTCCAGAGTTCTTTCCTTCTCCACTGAAAATACTTCCTTAAGCCTCATGTTGAGCTCTTCACATATTTATCGGTCGTTTCTTAAGAACTCCCCTCCTTCCATCCTCATCTTGATTACCTGTTCTTTGAATGTTGTTTTCCTCCTGATGTGGATGTACAACAGCTTCGGACCGCTTTGACTTTCGATGCTATATCGTTTTCGTATTGCAGCTGTGCGTTTCTCCTTATCTGTCCATATTCGTGTCTAGCTCTTTGACTAATCTCTTTATTTTCCTGGGTACATTGTCTTCTATACATTTTCCATTCTCTTGTCCACTTAGTTTTGGCTTCTCTGCACCTTTGGGTGAACCAAGGGCTCATTTTGGTCTTCCCATTATTTCTGTTGTCTTTGGGAACGAACCTCTCGTGTGCCTCCTTGCATTTCATTGTCACATATTCTATCATTTCATTTACTGATTTTCAAACCAGTTTTCTTTCCCACTGAATCTCATGCAGGAAATTCCTGATGCCTGTGTAGCTTCCCCTTTTGTAGTTTGGCTTCTCCCGTCGTACTCCTCCTGCATCCCTCTTCACTTGCAGCTCTACTATGTGTTCGAAACTTAGGACCACGTGATCACTAGCTCCAAGATGCCTTTCGCATGTGATATCATCAGTGTCTGAGCCTCTCAAGGTGAATATGAGGTCCAGTCTTGCTGGCTCATCCTATTCTCTCTCTCTGGTAGTGTCCCTAACATGTTGATGAATGAGGTTTTTCCAGTACCACCTCCATCATCTTAGCTCTCCACGTTTCAGGTCCCCCATATGAAAAAGGAGATAAAAGGTATAACATACCGACACGATGGAATAATATACGCAAATGTAATATAGTGCAATCCTTTATTGACTACGTTTCGCCCACTCAGTGGGCTTTGTCAAGATACAATTAGATCTACTGGGTAAAGAGTGCATGAGTGTATATAAGGTGGAGAGTCAGGTGGAGAATACCAGACAGGTTGAATTTGAGACAAACCTGCAAGGCACGGGCGAAAATGATGGTTAGGATGGATCTGAGACGAACTTGCACGGGACGGGCGGGTGTGTAGGTAGTTATGTAGGATATCGATGAAAAAGTTTCTTGGCAAGGGGTTCAGCTATGTAGAAAAAGTCGTTGTTCTGGTAGAAACTGTTGGATATACAGATAAGAGATGATAGGAAGATTCTGCTGTACTGAATGTCTTCTGCCCTTGCGACGAGTCTTGCGTCTCTGTAGTTAATTAAATGGTTGTGGGAGTTTCGGTGTAGAACGCAAGTATTCCGTAGATCGTCAGTTCTGCCTTCATATGGAATTCTGAAATACGTGTTTGGAGGTCTCTGGATGTCTCGCCCACGTATAACTGGTTGCAGTCGTTGCAAGGGATTATGTATACCCTTGAATTTTATGATGTACTTACTGGTATGTCTTTGGTGATGGTGGATGTGGAGGTAGATACTTGGAATGAGGTATTAAAAAGGTGTTGGAAACGTGTTTGGCAACGAAGTTGGTGGGGAGGACTATGTATCTCCAATCGCCAGTGTTTTCTCTGGGTGAGTTGAAGATGCTATATGTCCGGCGTCTGCAGTCTCTAATGAAGTGACGAGGATAGTGAAATTTAGAAAAATACTTGTTCGATGAGATAGCATTCTTCCTCAAGAAACTCATTGTTACAGATTTGGAGGGCACGAGTAAAAAGCCTATGATTACACCACGTTTAGTTTTGGTGTCGTGGTGAGACTAGAAGTGGAGAAGATCGTGTTGGTTTTCTATAGACTTAAAAACAAAGTTCATGGTCAGCTTTGCAGACAAGAACATCAAGGAAAGGAAGAGTGTTGTTGACTTCTTCTAGTGTAAACTGAACCCCTTATCAAGAAACTTCTTCAACAGTATCCTACACAACAACATATACACCCGCCCGTCCCGTGCAGGTCCGTCTCAGATCCAACCTACCCAGTATTCTCCAACTGACTATCCATCCTATATATACTCATGTACTGATTACCCAAGCAGACGCCAGGTTTCCATCACACCTTCAAAGAATCTCTTGAGTAGTTCGGGCACTTGGCTGCGGCCTGAGTGCTAGGAATGGCTCATTTGGAGTTGAGTCAACGTTCCATTGTCATAAGGTTGCCCCGCCATAGAGCTGTAAGCGGGTACTCCGATAGATCAGTCACGGGACAGACATTCGGAAGCACATGGCTTCTTCCGAAGGAAGAGGTCACGAAGTTCCAAGGACTCAATCATGGACTCTCACTGTCTCACAGCCGAGCCAGTGAGCTAGTGACAGATCAAGAAACGCTCATCCGAACCCCGGATATACTGGATGGAGAAGGTTAGCAGGTAGCAGGAGCCCCGAAATATCAGAGGAGACCAAATGTTTCCTTGCCTCAGATCGGACAAGCCAAGCCATCTGCGGGTAACAAATTCTAGTTGATAAGCAAAATTATGTAAATTATGTTGGTAATAATAAGCGTTCATATGTTTAGAACGTTTCCATGTATGTAATATGTGCATATACTTGTTTCTTAAATAAAATATAAAAAAAAAAAAAAAAAAAGATAAGCAAAGGACACCATGACACCCAGTATTTTGCTATACTAATTCACCTAGAGAGAAAATACGGCCTGAAGATATCAAGTGTCCCCCAAATCTTAAATGTAGGTTTATTCTCACTCCTCGAATCACCACTTGTTCTAGCAGAAATGAAATACATAGAGTGGGTGACAAAAGGCGTACTAACGAACTACCCACTAGACATGCCTCTCGATGCAATTCATAGCCAAGGAAGCACCTCAGACAGCTACCAATACTTCTGCTCAAGCTCCCATCTGACAACGACAACCAACAAGCCCCATGCTGCAGGAATACATTACAGCTAACGCATCAATCTTAGTACCAAAACAGTCACCAGTGAAGAGCACTGTAGTCTAAGAGAGCAGACTAGGACATCCCATATTACCCCTGAGCCATCAAATGTTGTCTACAGTCGCGTGCTTCAATGATATAATATGCTACCTGATAGATGAAAACAAAGAGACATTCAGAACTATTGAGAAGACTTTCGTGAACATATGCCCGATGGACAAAACAGAGCCCATGAGTTTATTTTCAAATTTACTCACTCACCCAGCACAGGGTCCAGAGACAGTGATGGGGAGGGGGGGTGGCTGATGGCCTCAGCCCCCTGTAATACATAAAATAAAGGTGTGAGTGGATTGACGAGTCTGCCTGACTGTCGAGACTGCAGACTCATACCACAGAGACCAGATTCTTCCTACCGTGATTCAGGGGTACAGGGCGAGTCCCCCGCTGTGAGAGTGGACTTTCAGAATCACCGAACTGGGTTCTCCTACTCTTCCTAATTATTTCCCAATTCGCGATTTTCCATTCACCATTAAAAGTCCGCTACTCTTCTCATGACTCTTTCCATTTTAACCACACACAACTTCTATTTTTATTCTGCTGATACCTTTCCCACTCCTTCCCAAGCAAGAAATCCCATACAACTCTTCTTCATCCTTCCCTCATATGGATATACCTAAATCCCCCCCCCCCCTACTTCTCTCATTCATAACTTTTTTCGGAATATTGGTCTACCTTCCTCCAGTCATACTTTGCTCTTCCCTCTATCTACAACCTTTTCCTAGCATGCACACTTCCTTTCACCTACATGCTTAAACCTGAACCTTTTGGTTTCCTTTATCTCATTCTCAACCTCATATACCTTTTCTCCAATGTTCGCGCCTTCAACACTCCTCTTTTGGCATCACCATCCATACTTCACCTAATTCTTCCGTCTCCACTCCTCTCCTTTCTCCATTCCTTTTCTCAACCACATCTGCTGTCCTTCATGCAGCCACTGATGATGGCAGCCACCAGTGATGGCTGCCGTCCATGCCTTTACCCAGAATGATCACAATTCAACCGCCGCTACTAATCTTTTAACTTATTCTTATCCCAACAATCACACTTCCATACCAATACCCCATTATGGTTCACATCCACTAAGGAAAGCAGTGACTTATGGAAGAAGAGGAACCAGACATCCAAGAACTCGAAGTAACTCAAGTTTTATATATGGTAACCAATGAAGAAATTGGTGAGAGGAGAGCGGGAATTATGATCAGAAGCAAATGGAATTTTGATGAGTGGAGAATTCCCAATAGAGATCAATCAGTACAGTGGGTCTTTTGTATGACTGTTTTTGTTCAATATAATTTAACAAAATTATGCAGTGCATAATTAGGGGCTTTTATAATCTGTACACAAACTGAAAACCCAATGTTGCAATGTACATATATATTATTTAAAAAAATACTTATTATATAATTTTTATTATGAAACTTATAAAGTGGGAACAAAAGCTACGCTTTATTGTGCGTGAATTATCTCTCTGGATGGCCTTTTCCACTATACAACATAAATATTCATACAGTTTTGACTGTAAATGCAGGACCAACACTCATAGCAATATTATACAACCCCTTTAAAACAAGAGGAGATTAAGGTAAGAGGGTGAGGAAATCCAATGGACCATAATGCAGATTCTAGGGAGAAAATATTTATCCATTACGAAATTTATTTTGAAAAATAAAATTTGCATAAATTGACTGAAATGTAAAGAGTAAACCTTACTGTAACAATACCGAATGACTTAATAAACCAGTACGAAAACCCATAATAATTTGGATATAAAGAAGCAGGATTAGACTTAGTCTTTAGCTTAAATGATTTGGTTGTAGAAGATATGAAATATGAAGAACTTGCATGAAGCTGTTTACCATCAATACTGAACTTGGAATTACATGTTAGACAACACATTCTCATTTTACGTATTGCATTTTTAATTACATTATATTTTTAATTTGCATTATATTTTTTATGAAATGCTATTTTCTTTATTTTAAATTAGGTTAAGTTAATTCAGGTAAGTAAAAGTTAACTTGGATCATCTGTTAAACGAATATTGAACCACAAGTAAGAAAATTACATAAACCGTCTAATAAATGTCTGGCAAAGAGGTTACTGAGCGAAAATAGGTAAAGTTGAATTCTGAACGTGTATCCCTCTTGGTGCGAGAATGGGCTGCGACAGAAGTGAGGCTGGAGAGAAGAAAGGAGATGAAAATCGGAAATCTGACATTTGACTTGAAGGATGACAGAATTCTTGAATAGAGTGCAATGGAAAATGAAGACTGAAGCCAAGACAACTCGAGATGGACAACCAACTTGAAGGTGCCAGCAGGCTGAAGAAATAGAGCATGAAATACAGTGTTCGCCTAGTTTAACCTTGGGTCTTGTAGGATGAAACGAATGCCACACGCAGAGTAATTAAACCATCCTCTCAACTCTCCCTAACATGACAGAGTATAAAAGTGCACCAAACGGTTACCAGACTATCGAAGGATGTATACCACCACTGGTTATCGTGCTTACAGCTAGCAAAGATGACTTCAGGAATGTAATTCAATACAGAAATGTGGTTGATCTCACAGGATGTTTCACCTGCATAGAAATTACTGTTTCCGGCACATGGAGCGGAGAGGACTCCACCTGAGCATCCAGGTGTACTGCTATTTCCTAAATTTCTTTTTATGAAACCACCACATCAGTTGTAGGCTCATGGAAGATGATCCTAAAATTGAAGTAGTGTTCTTCCCACCGGTGACGCTTGTGTTACTGGTGGGACTGAGAACCCACCGGTGACGCTTGTGTTACTGATGGGACTGAGAACCCACCGGTGACGCTTGTGTTACTGGTGGGACTGAGAACCCACCGGTGACGCTTGTGTTACTGATGGGACTGAGAACCCACCGGTGACGCTTGTGTTACTGGTGGGACTGAGAACCCACCGGTGAAGCTTGTGTTACTGGTGGGACTGAGAACCCACCGGTGACGCTTGTGTTACTGGTGGGACTGAGAACCCACCGGTGACGCTTGTGTTACTGGTGGGACTGAGAACCCACCGGTGAAGCTTGTGTTACTGGTGGGACTGAGAACCCACCGGTGACGCTTGTGTTACTGGTGGGACTGAAACCAACCGGTGACGCTTGTGTTACTGGTGGGACTGAGAACCCACCGGTGACGCTTGTGTTACTGGTGGGACTGAGAACCCACCGGTGACGCTTGTGTTACTGGTGGGACTGAGAACCCACCGGTGACGCTTGTGTTACTGGTGGGACTGAGAACCCACCGGTGACGCTTGTGTTACTGGTGGGACTGAGAACCCACCGGTTACGCTTGTGTTACTGGTGGGACTGAGAACCCACCGGTTACGCTTGTGTTACTGGTGGGACTGAGAACCCACCGGTGACGCTTGTGTTACTGGTGGGACTGAGAACCCACCGGTGACGCTTGTGTTACTGGTGGGACTGATAACCCACCGGTGACGCTTGTGTTACTGGTGGGACTGAGAACCCACCGGTGACGCTTGTGTTACTGGTGGGACTGAGAACTCCTCCCTCTGTTGTACCTAGGGATATTTCTTTAGACTCGCTTTTAAAGAGTTGGTAGAGAACAGAGGACACTCTATTTGCCAGATATCCTATTATCCAACTGAGTAGGCTATCAGAAATATTGATATTTAAAAGTTCATGTAGGATAACGGTTCTCTTTGCGATATCAAATACAGATTTTAGATCAACAAACATAGTAAAACTAGTATAGATGTGTGAAGTGAGAAAGGTGAAAATACAATTCTGCACACTTTTTTTCCTGTCATGAAACCATAGACATAAGAGGAAAGCTGATGTCTGTTTCTATAGTATAGTCTTTATGTATTATACTTTCAAAAATTTGGCAAAGACAACTAGTTAAGGAAAGTGGCCTAAATATATCAGGCTGTCGCGGTTTAGAGATAGGTACAATGAGACTATTGGTCCAGGAAGTAAGAAGACCACCCTCGATGTAACTGTGATTATTTAGTGCTAACAAAGGGTTATCAGCGACCTGTCTCAGAGTTCCGAGGATATCATAAGTTATACCATCCTCTTCAGGAGCAGTTGATCGACCTTTATTTTTTTTTTATTAACAACTCGTGAATTTCCCACCAAGGTAAAGTGAGACGAGAAAGAAGAAACACTTTCATCATCTTCATTCACTCCATCACTGTCTTGCCAGAGGCGCTCTTACACTACAGTTTTAAAGTAGGAACTTATCTCCACCCCTCCTTCAGAGTGCAGGCACTGTATTTCCCACCTCCAGGACTCAAGCCCAGCTTACCGGTTTCCCTAAATCCCTTCATAAGTGTTACCTTGCTCACACTCCAACCGCACGTCAAATAATAAAAATAATTTGTCTCCACTCGCTCCTATCTAACACTCTCAAGCATTCTTGCTGGAAGTCCAAGTCCCTCGTACACAAAACCTTCTGTACCCCCTCCCTTCAACCTTTCTTAGGCAGACCCTTACCACGCCTTCCTTCCACTACAGATTTATATGTTCTCAAAGTCATTCTTTTCTCGTTCCATCCTCTCTAAATGTCCAAATCACCTCAATAACCACTCCTTAGCCCTTTGGATAATACTTTTAGCATCCCTGCACTTCCTCCTAATTTCCAATCAACAAATTCTATGTATTATATTCACACCACACATTGCCCTCAGACGCGACATCTCCACTGCCTCCAGCCTTCTCCTTGTTTCAACATTCACAACCCATGCCTCACACTCATACAAGAGTGTTGGTATAACTATACTCTCATACATTCCCCTCTTTGATTCCATGGATAATGCTCTTTGTCTCCACAGACTCATTTGTGCATCACTCACCTTTTTTCCCTCATAAATTCTATGACTCACCTCGTCTTTCATTGACCCATCTGCTGACATGTCCACTCTCAAATATATGAAATATTCACTTCCTCCATACTCCCTCCCTCCAATCTGTTATCCAATCTTTCTTTAACTAATTTTGTTGTTATCCTCATCAACATACTCTTTCCTATGTTCACTTTTAATTTTCTTATGTTACATACCCTACCAAACTCATAAGCCAACCTCTGCAACTTCTCTTCAGAATCTTCCAAAGCACAGCGTCATCAGCAAAACGCAGATGTCACAACTCCCACTTTGTGTCAGAATCTTCTTTTAATCCCATGCCTCCTGCCAACACCTAAGTATTCATTTCTCTTATATCCCCATCTATAAATATATTGAACAACCATGGCGATGTGACACATCCCTGTCTAAGGCCTACTTTTATTGGGAAATATTCCCCCTCTCTCCTCCATACTTTAACTGCTTTCAGTAACCTACCTCCTATTCCATATATTTGCAACATACGCCTTTACTAAATTGATAAATGCCACAAAAATCACTTTACCCTCATCTAAATACTGTTCACCTATATGTTTCACTGTAAACATATGGTCTAAACACCTCTTACCTTTCCTAAAGGCTCTTTGTTCATCAGCGATCCTGTTCTCTATCTTACTCTTAATTCTTTCAATTATAACTCTACCATACACTTTACCAGGTATACTCAACAGACTTATTCTCCTATAGTTTTTACACTCTCTTTTGTCCTCTTTGCCTTTATACAAAGAAACTATGCATTCTCTCTGCCAATCCCTAGGTACCTTACCCTATTCCTTACATTTATTCAATAAAAGCACTAACCACTCCAAAACTATATCCCCACCTGCTTTTAATATTTCTGTTTTTATCCAATCAATCCCAGTTGCTTTAGCACATTTCATTCTACCCACTGTCTCATGCACCTCCCCACACTCGCAACTGGCTCTTCCTCGCTCCTCCAAGATATTATACCACCCTGCCCAGTACACGAAATCACAGCTTCCTATCTTCATCAACATTTAGCAGTTACTTAAAATATTTCCCCCATCTTTCCTATACCTCTAACTATCCATCTAATAACTCTCCTCTCCTATTAATTATTAATCTCACTCCAAAACTTTTGTCTTTTTTCAACAAAATTTGTTGATATCTCACCCACTCCCTCATCCGCTCTTTTTTTTACATTGCTTCACCACTCTCTATTAACCTCCCCTTTTCTCTTCATATACTCCTCCTTCCATGTATCATTTCTTTGTAAAAACTCTCTCATGTGCTAACTTTTTTCTTTCTTTCATCATCATTTCTTTACCTCATCATTCCACATATCGATTTCCTTCCCTCCCGCACCCACTTTCCTGTAACCATAAACTTCTGCTGAACACTCTAACACTACATTCTTAATCTACCCCACACCTCTTTAGCCTCATAGCCTATACTCTCACTAGCACATCTTTCTTCCAATAGTTGTTTATATCTTACTCTAACTGCCTCCTGATTTAATTTATAAACCTACACCTTCCTCTTAATTGCTGATTCCATTCTTTTTGTATCCCATCTACCTTTTACTTTCACATCCTGAAGTTCCTCCATCATTCTTTTATTTACCAATACATAGTCCAACAAACTTCTGTCATTACACCCTATATCATATATTCTATTCTTATTTATCGTTGTTTTTTTCTCTTAAAATATGTTTTATTTACAACCAAACCTCTTTCAATACAAAGTTCAATCAAAGACCCCCCATTATCATTTACACCTGGCACTCCCATTTCAGTATTTAACATTTAAGTCCCCTACCACAATTACTCTCTCTCTTCTTGCCACTCCTTCTCTTCTCCAGGTGCATGTACACTTATTATAACCCACTTCTCGCATTTGACCCTTATTTTAATCACCATAATCTTTTAATTTATACATTTACATTACCTCTTCTCCTTCCTTAACTGATCCTTCAACATTATTGCTACCCCTTCCTTAGCTCTAACTCTCTCAGATACTCCTTACTTAATCCCATTTATTTCTCCTCACTGAAACTCGCCTACCCCCTTCAGCTTTGTTTTTCTTAGAGCTACGACATCCAACTTCTTTTCTTTCATAACATTGACAATCATCTCTTTCTTATCATCTGCACTACATCCACGCACATTCTGATATCCCAGTTTTATAAAGTTTTTCTTCTTTTTATTTTTAGTAATTTATACAGGAGAAGGGGTTACTAGCCTATTGCTCCCAGCATTTTACTCACCTCCTACGACACGCATGACTTACAGAGAAAAGATTCTTTTCCACTTACCCATGGAAATGAAAGGAAATAAAAAGAACAAGATCTATTTAGAAATACATATAGGAGAAAATTCAAATCGGTGTATACATATGCATGTACATGTATATGTAGTGTGCCTAAGTGTGAGTAGAAGTATATGAGACAGAAACAAAAAGATATCAGCATTCCTACCATTGTGTAAAAGAATTACAGGTTTCTGTTTCACAACATTTGGCAGGACGGTAGTACCTGGAAAAATAAACACATAAGCAGTATAATGTGATCCTTTATTGACAACGTTTCGCCCACGCAGTGGGCTTTATCGAGTCACAAACAGATCTACCTGGATACAAGATACATGAGTATTTATAGGATTTAGTCAGGTGGAGAATGCTGCATGTGACAATCTTCAGTTTACACTACTCTGAAGATTGTCACATTGTCACATTTATGTCCACGGTAGTACCTCCCTGGGTGGTTGCTGTCTACCAACCTAATACCACAGGACGGTAGTACCTCCCTGGGTGGTTGCTGTCTACCAACCTACTACCACAGGACGGTAGTACCTCCCTGGGTGGTTGCTGTCTACCAACCTACTATCACAGGACGGTAGTACCTCCCTGGGCGGTTGCTGTCTACCAACCTACTACCACAGGACGGTAGTACCTCCCTGGGTGGTTGCTGTCTACCAACCTACTACCACTAGGCGGTAGTACCTCCCTGGGTGGTTGCTGTCTACCAAACCTACTAACTTTATTTAATGCGTTATATAATTCATTCTAGGTAAAGAAGCAATCACTCTCGTCAATATTTTGGCTCATAAAATTAATCAATTTCAACCTTCCTTCAGAGGTACTCTGTAAGTGTCTTCCTATGATGAGTTGGGAAATTTTCTTGCCCGGATGTTTTGGACCAGTTATTCATGAGATCATAAGTTTTTCAGTATTCTACGAACCATCTGACTATCACTTGGAATAAATCCAATTCTAACTACATCTTCATGTCATTCCTTAATTAGTATTTCATTTATATAAAAAAATAAAAATAAAAAAATCAAATGAAGCGAAAAATGTAGTCATTAAAAATCAGTTGGTGACACAAGCCTCCCAAGCCAACTTTTACTACAAACTATTTATTTGATGTATGATTCAAGCTGGAGAAATATTTTATTATCTCAACTTCGTGGAGTGTATAACAACATTGTACACAGAGACCACACTCTCTGAAGAACAGCAGTGTGCAGCACGGAGAACACACTCTCTGAAGAACAGCAGTGTGCAGCAGAACACCTCTGAGAGCAGTTGCAGAGACCACACTCTCTGAGTCAGCAGAGTGCAGCACGCCTCTCTGAAGAACAGCAGTGTGCAGCACGAGACCACACTCTCTGAAGACAGCAGTGTGCAGCACGAGAGACCACACTCTCTGAAGAACAGCAGTGTGCAGCACGGAGACCACACTCTCTGAAGAACAGCAGTGTGCAGCACGGAGACCACACTCTCTGAAGAACAGCAGTGTGCAGCACGGAGACCACACTCTCTGAAGAACAGCAGTGTGCAGCACGGAGACCACACTCTCTGAAGAACAGCAGTGTGCAGCAGGAGACCACTCTCTGAAGAACAGCAGTGTGCAGCAGGAGACCACACTCTCTGAAGACAGCAGGTGCAGCACGGAGACCACACTCTCTGAAGAACAGCAGGTGCAGCAGACCACACTCTTGAGTACAGCAGTGCACAGGAGACCACACTCTCTGAAGAACAGCAGTGTGCAGCACGGAGACCACACTCTCTGAGAGAACAGCAGTATGCAGCATCTGGAGACCACACTCTCTGAAGAACAGCAGTGTGCAGCACGGAGACCACACTCTCTGAAGAACAGCAGTGTGCAGCACGGAGACCACACTCTCTGAAGAACAGCAGTGTGCAGCACGGAGACAACACTCTCTGAAGAACAGCAGAGTGCAGCACAGAGACCACACTCTCTGATGAACAGCAGAGTGCAGCACAGAGACCACACTCTCTGAAGAACAGCAGAGTGCAGCACAGAGACCACACTCTCTGAAGAACAGCAGTGTGCAGCACGGAGACCACACTCTATGAAGTACAGCAGAGTGCAGCACGGAGACCACCGCTGTGATATATCAAATAATAATCATTATCAAACCTAATTTTTAAGTATAATTCATTTTTAAATATTCACCAGAGGTCAACTCACAACATATAATTCAAACATTTTATTTCATTCTGAGAAATACCTATGACTAATTTTGCAGTGAATTATTTGGAGCATTTTTTAAAAATACTGACCAAAGGCACCTATGTAATAAATACATATAAAAATATAAAAAAAAAGTATTATATATATGCAATTAAGAATCTTGTCTAAAAAATGATATCCTGGCATTAATATCGTTAACAAAAACAAATTATCTGCATGGTTTCGAAGTTGGAAAATTCCGTAAAAATCTACACAATTTCAAAGCGCTTAAAAATATTAGTGAGTGAAAAAAAATTTGTGATTAATATAGGTGGTGACCAGGTAGCAGCGGCCAGACGCTGTCTACTAGACGTCATACCTTGATGAGGGAGGGAGGAAGGAAGGAAGGAAGGAGGGAGAATGAGTGGAGGAAGTAAGGAAGGAGGGAGAAAGAAAGGGAGGGAGAAAGAGAGGAGAAAGAGGGAATTAAAAATAAAAGGGAGAAGAGGAGGATAGGAAGAAAGTCACTTGTAAAAGGAAACTAAATCTTCCACTTCTTGTGTTTCAAGGTTAGCAACTCTGACAGGATAATATTAGAAGTGTTTAAATTGTTTTCATAAGTTTTATGACTTATATCTTGAGTTGTTTGTAGGAGTGAAGGAGGGAGGATTGGAAGGAAGAGAGAGGAATGGTAAGGAAAGGGAGAGGAAGGGAGAGTAAGGAAGGAGAGAGGGAGGAAGGATGACAAAAGAGAGATGAAATAAAGATAGGAAAGGAAAAAGAGAGGAAGGAAGGAAAGAGATGGAAGGAAGAGAGAGAGGAGAGAGAGAGAGAGAGAGAGAGAGAGAGAGAGAGAGAGAGAGAATAAACACTGACGAGCTTCTTCTCCGGTTCAATTATTCACAGTTTATGCACGACTCAGTGACGTCCTCGCAGTGTTGGTAACCTTCAGTAAATCACATTTTTATTGTAAAATTTAAATATTCCTCTAGTGATTAAAAAAAATGTGTAAATTGTATGAATTGCGCAAAATGTATGATGCAAAATGTGTCATGCTTGTAAACTATGAAGCATGTAAAATGCATGAAGTACTTAAAATACATGAGTATTTTAAATTTAAGAAATGTGTAAAATGTATAAAAAGTGTAAGAGTTGAAGTGTGTAAAAAAAAAATGAGTGTAAGGTATTTGAAGTTCATAGAATCTAGCAGCGGGTGTTTAAATTATTTCAGCAAACTTTCCCTTCACTGCTGAGGATACAAGCTCAAAACATTTTAATAATACTAGATGCTGTGCTGTTGCTGTGCGATCCCACAAAGGTATCCTCATATTCCATAAGCTCTTCCTCAATGCATACTAAAAGACTATTGGAAGGTGGTCATAAAATTCCTATGCAAGAATATACACATATGTTTAGGTGTGTGACAGAATTGATATATATATATATATATATATATATATATATATATATATATATATATATATATATATTTTTTTTATTATTTTATTAACACATCGGCCGATTCCCACC
>WNWK01039859.1:0-17249 GCA_009830355.1 Cherax destructor
TTTCAGAGGGGTGTAAAAATTTATTTTAGGCGTGATTTACCGTCCTCCAAACTTAGATAGGGAACAAGGAGACTACTTTGGGAGGAAATTGTTAAGGCCACAAGACACGATAACGTAGTAATTCTAGGGACTTTAACTTTAGTCAGATTGATTGGAATTTCATGACAGGGAATTTAGAATCTAACGACTTTTTAGAAGTAGTTCAGGATTGCTTTTGAAGCAGTTTGTAACAGAACCTACAAGGGGAAATAACCTACTTGACTTGGTTCTGGCAAGCAAGGAAACCCTTGTTAATAATTTAGAAATTACAGAGGAACTCGGCTCAAGCGACCACAAGTCAATTACCTTTAGCATTGAATGGATGTATGATAGTGGGGGTAATTCAGTAATGGTCCCAGATTTTCGCTTAGCAGATTATAATGGACTTAGAGAACACTTATCAACTGTGGACTGGGGTGAAGAAGAGAGGTATCAATATGACAGTTTCCTTAACACTATACAGGCTGCCCAAAGAACATTTATCCCGTATAAAGAAATTAGATCAAGTAGAAATGACCCAAAATGGATGAATAATAGGCTCAAATATCTTTTAGGGCAGAAGAAAGGAATTTATAGGCGCATAAAAAGAGGTGAGGATCATCTTATAAATCAGTATACTGACATTAAGAGGGACTTTAAAAAAGGGAATAAGAAAAGCTAAACGGGACTATGAAATTAAAGTTGCTAGGGATTCAAAAACTAACCCAAAAGTTTTCCAGGTTTATAGAACAAAAGTTAGGGATAAGATAGGTCCCCTTAAAAATAACTTTGGGCATCTTACTGACAAGGAGAACGATATGTGCTCTATTTTTAATAATTATTTTCTCTCAGTTTCACACAGGAAGACATTAATAATATCCCAGTAATTAATTTTTACAGAGGCCCAGAAGAAGATAAATTATGTTAAATTAAATGCAACACTTGGGTATCTTTATTGTGGAAAGTTGAACAGTGGCTTCATCAGCAATACAAAGTAGAAAGTAAAGGGGGAGAGTTTTGAGGTTATCAGTCCTCGGCCTGGAGTCGATGATAACCTCAACTCCTCCTCCCTATACCTCTAACATTTTTAATTGCTGATGAACACTTCAAAAATACCCAAGGTGCATAGTGTCTAATTTAACAACTTGTCGGTTCTCTGAACCATTTCTACAAGATAATTTGTAATATCACAGTCACTAGCGAAATGTTATGAAACACTGGACCGACTGAAACAAAATAAATCGCCGGGTCCTGATGAGCTTTCAAGGGTTCTTAAGGAATGCAAATGGAACTCTGTGAACCAATATCTAACATTTTTAATTTATCTCTTCAAACAGGTGAGTATATGTGGAAGATGGCTAATGTAATTCCTATTTTAAATAAGCAAGTCACTCCGTCAAACTACCGCCCAATAAGCCTGACCTCAATTGTAGGCAAATTACTAGAGTCAATTATAGCTGATATTATTAGAAGCCATCTAGATAACCATAATTTGATTAATGATACCCAGCATGGATTCACGAGGGGCCGTTCCTGCCTATCTAATTTATTAACCTTCTTCAGTAAAGCTTTTGAGGCTGTTGATCACGATAAAGAATTCGATATTGTTTATTTAGACTTTAGTAAGGCTTTTGATAGAGTACCGCACCAGAGACTGTTAAAGAAAGTGGCAGCTCATGGCATTGGGGAAAAGTGCTGTCATGGATCGAGTCATGCTACCAATAGGAAGCAGAGAGTGTGCATAAATGGGGTTAAATCCGAATGGGGACTTGTAACAAGTGGTGTTCCACAAGGATCAGTCTTAGGCCCATTGTTATTTATAATATATATCAATGACCTTGATGAGGGAATTACTAGTGATATGAGCAAATTCGCCGACGACACGAAAGATAGGTAGGATAATTGATTCAAACATAGATGTCATAGAACTTCAGGAAGATTTAGACAAACTTAATTCGTGGTCAGAAAAGTGGCAGATGCAGTTCAATGTAGATAAATGCAAGGTTCTGAAGCTCGGGAGTGTCCATAACCCAAGCACTTATAAGTTAAATAACGTAGAACTTAGCCATACAGATTGCGAGAAGGACTTGGGGTGATGGTAAGCAGCAACCTTAAACCAAGACAGCAATGCCTAAGCGTACGTAATAAGGCAAATAGATTAACATAAGAACATAAGAATGGAGGAACACTGCAGAAGGCCTACTGGCCCATACAAGGCAAGTCCTTATCAAAACCACCACTACCTAAGAATTTACTCCTGTACTCACGACACTAATCAAACCCAGCCCCTCCTACTCATATATTTGTCCAATCTCTTTTTAAAGCCACCCAAGGTCCTAGCCTCTATCACCCTACTCGGAAGATTGTTCCACGCATCTACAACTCTGTTCGAAAACCAGTACTTACCTATGTCCTTTCTAAATCTAAATTTATCCAATTTAAAATTACATTCACTTGTAAGACGTAGAATGAGGGGAGACATGATCGAGGTATACAAGTGGAAAATGGGTATTAACAAAGGGGATATAAATAAGGTCTTGAGGATATCTCTCCAAGAGAGAACCCGCAATAATGGATTCAAGTTAGATAAGTTTAGATTTAGAAAGGATATAGGAAAGTATTGGTTTGGAAATAGGGTAGTTGATGAGTGGAACAGTCTGCCTAGTAGGGTTATTGAAGCTAGGACCTTGGGTAGTTTCAAATTTAGGTTGGATAAATTCATGAGTGAGAGCGGTTGGATTTGAGTGGGACTCGCACATGAGTGGGTAGAATTGTCAAAGCTTATTTCTTGGGTAGCATTGAAAATTGGGTTGAGCAAATATTCTGTTAGTGGGACGGATTGTGAAGGACCTGCCTAGTATGGGCCAACAGGCCTGCTGCAGTGTTCCTCCTTCTTATGTTCTTATGTTCTTATGTTCCTACTTGGTTCGATATCCTCAGTATTTTATTAATATCTCCTTTGTTTATGCCCATCATCCACTTGTACACCTCGATGATATCTCCCCTCATTCTACGTCTCTCCAGAGAGTGGAGATTCAATGCTCTAAGTCTATCTTCATACGGGAGATTTCTTATACTGTAAATCATTTTAGTCATTCTTCTTTGTATGTTCTCCAATGAATCTATATCCATCCTGTAGTAAGGAGACCAAAACTGAGCTGCATAATCCAAATGAGGTCTCACTAGTGATGTATAGAGTTGTAAAATAACTTTTGGACTTCTGTTGCTTATACTTCTTGAAATAAATCCTAGTAATCTGTTAGCCTTATTGCGCACACTTAGGCACTGTTGTCTTGGCTTTAGATTTCTGCTTACCATGACTCCCAAGTCTTTTTCACATTCTGTATGATCAAGCTCAACTTCACCTAGTTTATAAATTCGAGGGATATTTTCATTACCAACGACTAGCACCTTACACTTGTCCACATTGAACTTCATCTGCCACTTTTCAGACCAAGACATTAATTTATCCAAATCCTCCTGGAGTTCATTGGTGTCCTCCTCAGAATGAATTATACGGCCTATTTTTGTATCATCAGCAAATTTACTCATGTCACTTGCAATTCCTTCATCAAGGTCATTTATGTAAATTATGAACAACAATGGGCCCAAAACTGATCCTTGTGGAACGCCACTGGTGACAAATCCCCATTCAGATTTGACCCCATTAATGGAAACTCTCTGCTTTCTATTGGTAAGCCATGCCTCTATCCATGCTAGAACTTTACCTCCTATACCATGAGCTGCCACCTTTCTTAAGAGTCTCTTGTGAGGTACTCTATCGAAGGCCTTACTGAAATCCAAGTAAACTATATCATATTCTTTATCACTGTCTACTGCCTCAAATGTTTTATTGAAAAACGTCAGTAAATTTGTCAGGCAGGAACGACCTCTCGTAAACCCATGCTGTAAATGGGATTTATATCAAGAAGTGTTAGCAACAGAAGTCCAGAGGTTATATTACAGCTTTATACATCATTAGTAAGGCCTCACCTAGATTACGCAGCTCAGTTCTGGTCTCCATATTACAGAATGGACATAAATTCGTTAGAAAACATTCAGCATAGAATGACTAAATTAATACATAGCATTAGAAATCTTCCTTACGAAGAAAGATTGAAGACCCTAAAATTACATTCACTTGTAAGACGTAGAATGAGGGGAGACATGATCGAGGTATACAAGTGGAAAATGGGTATTAACAAAGGGGATATAAATAAGGTCTTGAGGATATCTCTCCAAGAGAGAACCCGCAATAATGGATTCAAGTTAGATAAGTTTAGATTTAAGAACATAAGAACATAAGAACATAAGAATGAAGGAACACTGCAGAAGGCCTACTGGCCCATACAAGGCAGGTCCTTATCAAAACCACCACTACCTAAGAATTTATTCCCGTACTCACGACACAAATCAAACCCAGCCCCTCCCACTCATATATTTGTCCAATCTCTTTTTAAAGCCACCCAAGGTCCTAGCCTCTATCACAGTACTCGGAAGATTGTTCCACGCATCTACAACTCTGTTCGAAAACCAGTACTTGCCTATGTCCTTTCTAAATCTAAATTTATCCAATTTAAATCCGTTATTTCTCGTTCTTACTTGGTTCGATATCCTCAGTATTTTATTAATATCTCCTTTGTTTATGCCCATCATCCACTTGTACACCTCGATGATATCTCCCTCATTCTACGTCTCTCCAGAGAGTGGAGATTCAATGCTCTAAGTCTATCTTCATACGGAGATTTCTTATACTGTAAATCATTTTAGTCATTCTTCTTTGTATGTTCTCCAATGAATCTATATCCATCCTGTAGTAAGGAGACCAAAACTGAGCTGCATAATCCAAATGAGGTCTCACTAGTGATGTATAGAGCTGTAAAATAACTTTTGGACTTCTGTTGCTTATACTTCTTGAAATAAATCCTAGTAATCTGTTAGCCTTATTGCGCACACTTAGGCACTGTTGTCTTGGCTTTAGATTTCTGCTTACCATGACTCCCAAGTCTTTTCACATTCTGTATGATCAAGCTCAACTTCACCTAGTTTATAAATTCGAGGATATTTTCATTACCAACGACTAGCACCTTACACTTGTCCACATTGAACTTCATCTGCCACTTTTCAGACCAAGACAATAATTTATCCAAATCCTCCTGGAGTTCACTGGTATCCTCCTCAGAATGAATTAAACGGCCTATTTTTGTATCATCAGCAAATTTACTCATGTCACTTGCAATTCCTTCATCAAGGTCATTTATGTAAATTATGAACAACAATGGGCCCAAAACTGATCCTTGTGGAACGCCACTAGTGACAAATCCCCATTCAGATTTGACCCCATTAATGGAAACTCTCTGCTTTCTATTGGTAAGCCATGCCTCTATCCATGCTAGAACTTTACCTCCTATACCATGAGCTGCCACCTTTCTTAAGAGTCTCTTGTGAGGTACTCTATCGAAGGCCTTACTGAAATCCAAGTAAACTATATCATATTCTTTATCACTGTCTACTGCCTCAACTGTTTTATTGAAAAACGTCAGTAAATTTGTCAGGCAGGAACGACCTCTCGTAAACCCATGCTGAGATTCATTAATCAAATTATGTTCTTCAAGGTGACTTCTGATAATATCAGCTATAATTGATTCTAATAATTTGCCTACTATAGACGTGAGGCTTATTGGACGGTAATTTGATGGAATGGACTTATCCCCTGATTTTAATATAGGAACTACATTAGCTATCTTCCACATCTCTGGCACAACACCAGTTAGGATGGACGTATTAAACACATTCGTTAATGGCTGACTAAGTTCCACAGGGATCAGTCTTAGGCCCATTGTTATTTATAATATATATCAATGACCTTGATGAGGGAATTACTAGTGATATGAGCAAATTCGCCGACGACACGAAGATAGGTAGGATAATTGATTCAAACATAGATGTCATAGAACTTCAGGAAGATTTAGACAAACTTAATTCGTGGTCAGAAATGTGGCAGATGCAGTTCAATGTAGATAAATGCAAAGTTCTGAAGCTCGGAGTGTCCATAACCCAAGCACGTATAAGTTAAATAACGTAGAACTTAGCCATACAGATTGCAGAAGGACTTGGGGGTGATGGTAAGCAGCAACCTTAAACCAAGACAGCAATGCCTAAGCGTACGTAATAAGGCAAATAGATTACTGGGATTTATATCAAGAAGTGTTAGCAACAGAAGTCCAGAGGTTATATTACAGCTTTATACATCATTAGTAAGGCCTCACCTAGATTACGCAGCTCAGTTCTGGTCTCCATATTACAGAATGGACATAAATTCGTTAGAAAACATTCAGCGTAGAATGACTAAATTAATACATAGCATTAGAAATCTTCCTTACGAAGAAAGATTGAAGACCCTAAAATTACATTCACTTGTAAGACGTAGAATGAGGAGACATGATCGAGGTATACAAGTGGAAAATGGGTATTAACAAAGGGGATATAAATAAGGTCTTGAGGATATCTCTCCAAGAGAGAACCCGCAATAATGGATTCAAGTTAGATAAGTTTAGATTTAGAAAGGATATAGGAAAGTATTGGTTTGGAAATAGGGTAGTTGATGAGTGGAACAGTCTGCCTAGTAGGGTTATTGAAGCTAGGACCTTGGGTAGTTTCAAATTTAGGTTGGATAAATTCATGAGTGAGAGGGGTTGGATTTGAGTGGGACTCGCGCATGAGTGGGTAGAATTGTCAAAGCTTATTTCTTGGGTAGCTTTGAAAATTGGGTTGAGCAAATATTATGTTAGTGGGATGGATTGTGAAGGACCTGCCTAGTATGGGCCAACAGGCCTGCTGCAGTGTTCCTCCTTTCTTATGTTCTTATGTTCTTATGCGTGGAACAATCTTCCGAGTAGGGTGATAGAGGCTAGGACCTTGGGTGGCTTTAAAAAGAGATTGGACAAATATATGAGTGGGAGGGGCTGGGTTTGATTAGTGTCGTGAGTACAGGAGTAAATTCTTAGGTAGTGGTGGTTTTGATAAGGACTTGCCTTGTATGGGCCAGTAGGCCTTCTGCAGTGTTCCTCCATTCTTATGTTCTTATGTTGGAGATGTAGAAACAACGAAGACCCAGGAGAATGTTGTGGAAACATCGAACCCATTCTCCGTGCTACCCGATGAATGTGAGTCGACTTCTGGGAGCGTCACGACGAAAGACACAAAGGAAGGTAAAAACATTGTTGTTGTTGGGGACAGTCAGGTTAGGTACATGGATAGGGCTTTCTGTTTGATTGATAGGAGTAGGAGACAGAGGGTTTGCTTTCCTGGGGCTGGGATGGAGGATATTGTTAGCCGTCTGGACGACATCATGAGAGGTAATGGGAACAATCCTATTATCTGTCTCAGTGCTGGAGGCAACGATGTTGTCAGACGTAGGAGTGAGGACCTGACTAGCAGGTTTAGGTCAGCAATAGACATAATTAGGAAGAAGGGTGGGAACCCTGTCATAAGAACATAAGAAAGGAGGAACACTGCAGCAGGCCTGTTGACCCATACTAGGCAGGTCCTTCACAATCCATCCCACTAATAGAATAATTGCCCAACTTAATTTTCAATTCTACCCAAGAAATAAGCTTTGCAGATTCTATTAACTCAAGTGCGAGTCCCACTTTAATCCAACCCCTCTCACTCATGTATTTATCCAACCTAAATTTGAAACTACCCAAGGTCCTAGCTTCAATGACCCTACTAGGCAGACTGTTTGAAGAGATAGGTTAAAAATGTTAGTTAAGGGTTGGAAGTTGAATGGCTGTCCAGGGCAATTGGTGTCAATTGCTGGCTGGACAAATACTGTAAGGAAAATTCAGTAACATTCATTGACAACTGGGACCTCTTCTATGGCAGAAATGACATGTATGCCAGGGATGGGGTTCACTTATCCAGGTCTGGGGTGGGGGCACTGGCAACTGCAGTGGAGGGAGCTGTTAGGGCTTTAAACTAGAAATAGTTAGTGGTATGGGTTTTGGGGGGAAAACAGAGAAGTCCCAGTGTAGTAATATTATAAGTTGTAGGAGAACTAGTAATAGGCAGAATAAGGTGGATAGTGGAAAGCTAGTGACACTAGATGACAAGGACAGTAATAGGTATAGTGGAAAATCAGAGATGAGCAGGAAGGGTAAAGAGAAAGGAGGGTCTCTATTTATATATTACACCAATAGTCGTAGTGCTAGGAATAAGATGGACGAGTTGAGATTAGTTGCAAGTACGGGTAATATTGATGTTTTGCAATAACTGAGACATGGTTTAATATGAAAAATCGGGACTTGCCTGCCGAATGTCACATTCAGGGTTTTAAATTGTTCCAAGTAGACAGAAGTATCGGGAAGGGGTGGGGTGGCACTCTATGTCCGTGATCATTTAAATTGTTGCATAAAAACGGGTATAAAGTCTGAATTAACACATACAGAGTCTGTCTGGATAGAATTTTCAGAGGGTGTGAAAAATTGATTTTAGGCGTGATTTACCGTCCTCCAAACTTAGATAGGGAACAAGGAGACTACTTTGGGAGGAAATTGTTAAGGCCACAAGACACGATAACGTAGTAATTCTAGGGGACTTTAACTTTAGTCAGATTGATTGGAATTTCTTGACAGGAATTTAGAATCTAACGACTTTTTAGAAGTAGTTCAGGATTGCTTTTGAAGCAGTTTGTAACAGAACCTACAAGGGAAATAACCTACTTGACTTGGTTCTGGCAAGCAAGGAAACCCTTGTTAATAATTTAGAAATTACAGAGGAACTCGGCTCAAGCGACCACAAGTCAATTACCTTTAGCATTGAATGGATGTATGATAGTAGGGATAATTCAGTAATGGTCCCAGATTTTCGCTTAGCAGATTATAATGGACTTAGAGAACACTTATCAACTGTGGACTGGGGTGAAGAAGAGAGGTATCAATATGACAGTTTTCTTAACACTATACAGGCTGCCCAAAGAACATTTATCCCGTATAAAGAAATTAGATCAAGTAGAAATGACCCAAAATGGATGAATAATAGGCTCAAATATCTTTTAGGGCAGAAGAAAGGAATTTATAGGCGCATAAAAGAGGTGAGGTCATCTTATAAATCAGTATACTGACATTAAGAGGACGTTAAAAGGGAATAAGAAAAGCTAAAAGACTATGAAATTAAAGTTGCTAGGGATTAAAAAACTAACCCAAAAGTTTTTCCAGGTTTATAGAACAAAAGTTAGGGATAAGATAGGTCCCCTTAAAAATAACTTTGGGCATCTTACTGACAAGGAGAATGATATGTGCTCTATTTTTAATAATTATTTTCTCTCGGTTTTCACACAGGAAGACATTAATAATATCCCAGTAATTAATTTTTACAGAGGCCCAGAAGAAGATAAATTATGTGAATGAATGGTTCAGAGAACCGACGAGTTGGTAAATTAGACACATATGCAACACTTGGGTATCTTTATTGAGGAAACGTTTCGCCACACAGTGGCTTCATCAGTCCATACAAAGGAGAATCGTGAAGAACAGGAGGAGTGTGAGGTTGTCAGGCCCTCAATCTTCAGACGATGTTGTCAGTCCATCAATCTTGAATAGAATAACAGCATATGAGCAGAGGAACCTTATATACTGTAGACAGGAGAGGTGCAGCAGTAGTAGGAGGTGTCACATTTGTTCAATGTGGAAGTAGGTCGTGCCCAGGAATAGGCAAGCGAAGAAATCCTGATTAAGATACCAAGATGTTGCAGTGTCAGACAGGATGTGAATGAATGGTTCAGAGAACCGACGAGTTGGTAAATTAGACACATATGCAACACTTGGGTATCTTTATTGAGGAAACGTTTCGCCACACAGTGGCTTCATCAGTCCATACAAAGGAGAATCGTGAAGAACAGGAGGAGTGTGAGGTTGTCAGGCCCTCATTCATTCACATCCTGTCTGACACTGCAACATCTTGGTATCTTAATACAGGGATTTCTTCGCTTGCCTATTCCTTGGGCACGACCTACTTCCACATTGAACAAATGTGACACCTCCTACTACTGCTGCACCTCTCCTGTCTACAGTATATAAGGTTCCTCTGCTCATATGCTGTTATTCTATTCAAGATTGATGGACTGACAACATCGTCTGAAGATTGAGGGCCTGACAACCTCACACTCCTCCTGTTCTTCACGATTCTCCTTTGTATGGACTGATGAAGCCACTGTGTGGCGAAACGTTTCCTCAATAAAGATACCCAAGTGTTGCATATGTGTCTAATTTACCAAGATAAATTATGTAATATCACAGTCACTAGCGAAATGATTATGAAACAGCTGGACCGACTGAAACAAAATAAATCGCCGGGTCCTGATGAGCTTTTTGCAAGGGTTCTTAAGGAATGCAAAATGGAACTCTGTGAACCAATATCTAACATTTTTAATTTATCTCTTCAAACAGGTGTAGTGTCTGATATGTGGAAGATAGCTAATGTAATTCCTATTTTTAAAGCAGGGGACAAGTCACTACCGTCTAACTACCGCCCAATAAGCCTGACCTCAATTGTAGGCAAATTACTAGAGTCAATTATAGCTGATATTATTAGAAGCCATCTAGATAACCATAATTTGATTAATGATACCCAGCATGGATTCACGAGGGCCGTTCCTGCCTATCTAATTTATTAACCTTCTTCAGTAAAGCTTTTGAGGCTGTTGATCACGATAAAGAATTCGATATTGTTTATTTAGACTTTAGTAAGGCTTTTGATAGAGTACCGCACCAGAGACTGTTAAAGAAAGTGGCAGCTCATGGCATTGGGGAAAAAGTGCTGTCATGGATCGAGTCATGGCTCACCAATAGGAAGCAGAGAGTGTGCATAAATGGGGTTAAATCCGAATGGGGACTTGTAACAAGTGGTGTTCCACAGGGATCAGTCTTAGGCCCATTGTTATTTATAATATATATCAATGACCTTGATGAGGGAATTACTAGTGATATGAGCAAATTCGCCGACGACACGAAGATAGGTAGGATAATTGATTCAAACATAGATGTCATAGAACTTCAGGAAGATTTAGACAAACTTAATTCGTGGTCAGAAAAGTGGCAGATGCAGTTCAATGTAGATAAATGCAAGGTTCTGAAGCTCGGGAGTGTCCATAACCCAAGCACTTATAAGTTAAATAACGTAGAACTTAGCCATACAGATTGCGAGAAGGTAGTTTCAAATTTAGGTTGGATAAATTCATGAGTGAGAGGGGTTGGATTTGAGTGGGACTCGCGCATGAGTGGGTAGAATTGTCAAAGCTTATTTCTTGGGTAGCTTTGAAAATTGGGTTGAGCAAATATTCTGTTAGTGGGATGGATTGTGAAGGACCTGCCTAGTATGGGCCAACAGGCCTGCTGCAGTGTTCCTCCTTTCTTATGTTCTTATGTTCTTATGACTTGGGGGTGATGGTAAGCAGCAACCTTAAACCAAGACAGCAATGCCTAAGCGTACGTAATAAGGCAAATAGATTACTGGGATTTATATCAAGAAGTGTTAGCAACAGAAGTCCAGAGGTTATATTACAGCTTTATACATCATTAGTAAGGCCTCACCTAGATTACGCAGCTCAGTTCTGGTCTCCATATTACAGAATGGACATAAATTCGTTAGAAAACATTCAGCGTAGAATGACTAAATTAATACATAGCATTATAAATCTTCCTTACGAAGAAAGATTGAAGACCCTAAAATTACATTCACTTGTAAGACGTAGAATGAGGGAGACATGATCGAGGTATACAAGTGGAAAATGGTATTAACAAAGGGATATAATAAGTCTTGAGGATATCTCTCCAAGAAGCCCGCAATAATGGATTCAAGTTAGATAAGTTTAGATTTAGAAAGGATATAGGAAAGTATTGGTTTGGAAATAGGGTAGTTGATGAGTGGAACAGTCTGCCTAGTAGGGTTATTGAAGCTAGGACCTTGGGTAGTTTCAAATTTAGGTTGGATAAATTCATGAGTGAGAGGTTGGATTTGAGTGGGACTCGCGCATGAGTGGGTAGAATTGTCAAAGCTTATTTCTTGGGTAGCATTGAAGATTGGGTTGAGCAAATATTCTGTTAGTGGGACGGATTGTGAAGGACCTGCCTAGTATGGGCCAACAGGCCTGCTGCAGTGTTCCTCCTTTCTTATGTTCTTATGTTCTTATCAGGAAAAACCCTCAGGCCGGGTCACCATTTGGAGAAGACCCGGGCCGGACGTACCGGCGAACCTACAAGAAGAAAAAGGAAAACCCATCAGCTGCACTGAGCCTGGTGTTTGAGATTGTTGGTCCCGTGAATACAGTGATGTATACATTGTTCTGTTTTTCACAGGGATGGACATGGTGACGCAAGATCGAATCCTGGCTAGCCGCAGTTCTGTCTTTTCATTAATAAGACTGTGTCAATATTCGTGATCCCAGACTATTCAACATCTTACCAGAAAATATCAGAAACACGGCTGGAACAAGTTTAGAAACATTCAGAGGAAACTGAACAAGTACTTCACCAGGTGCCAGATCAACCAGGCTGTGATGGATATGTTGGGCAGTAGGCCTCCAGCAGCAACAGCCTGGTTGACCAGGCAAGCACCAGACGAGCCTGGCCAGTGGCGGGATCTGAGAGTAGCGAGACTCGAAACTCATCAAAGGTAAAGGTGTTTGTGGAGATCACCTTCACAGTCAATATACAACACCTGAATCTTTAATGATGATGCAGGTGAGGTGGTCAAGGGCCTGTCAGACACAACTTATATTCTACCTATCCTTTAATATTTTAGGTTGTCGAATATAACTTAAATTCTTCCCAAATTTTATTAATTATAAGCGAATGTAATTTGTATAATCTAAAGCAATATTCATATTGATTTCAAAACAATTTATTAAGAAGTTTAAATCTATTATATTTGTCTCAGCATCGATCTGTTTTTACAACTTTTTCAGCCTTTTGAAAATCAATTGGATGGTCAAAATATTTATGTTATTGTAATTTTAGTTTAATTTTTTTTCCAGTTTAATATAGTCTCTGCTAACCTATATTCTTTGTGCTAACTCATTCGATAATTATTTTACTACACACTTGACACTATATTCTTGACTTACTGAGTTATATATAATTCATATACGTCCTATTGTCCCTTTTCATTTTTTTTTCATATTAATTATTTACTGTCTACCAATTATTCCAAAATAATGTCATCTTCCTACTTCTTGCATCTAAATCTTTCCAAGCTGTTTTACCACCTCTCTCTGATTCTCATTTTATATATTGTATTACCCATGTATTTTCCTCTACTCACCTTATTGCTAATTGCTTTTATTCGTCACAGAATTTAAACACTCATAAAAAAATATCTATCTTTCCAATGCCTCCATCTCCCAGTCTATCATATCTTAATAAACTTTTTCATATCTTAATAAGCTCACTTTCGTTCAATATTCACAGCAAAATTTGCTGATGAAGATGCAATCATTCTCTCGAAATACATCATCAAATTAAAGTCTCCTACATAAATTATTTTTTAATTTGGTTTAAAGCTCCTAAAACCTTCTCTTAACACTGCACTCTACTGTATTCCTTTTCACCCGGGAAAATTGATATTATCTCACTTCCTACATTCCATTTTACTTTAATCTACAAGTATTACATCAACGCTAATATTGTCTTTCCTTCTTGCAGGTGTCTGTGAATTATTTCCATTTACTAATTTTCTGAAAGCTCTCTCGCCCTTTGTAACTATTTTCCAGTCAGTACAGTAACACCAGACATAGTTCATTAACACCAGACATAGTTGAATAACACCAGACATAGTTCAATAACACTAAACGTAATTCAATAACACCAGACATAGTTCAAAACCACCAGACATAGTTTAATAACACCAGACATAGTTCAATAACACCAGACATAGTTCAATAACACCAGACATAGTTCCATAACACCAGACATACTTCAGTAAAACTACGTAGTTCAATAACACCAGACATAGTTCAATAACACCAGACATAGTACAATAACACCAGACATAGTTCAATAACACAGACATAGTTCATTAACACTAGACGTAGTTCAATAACACCAGATATAGTTCAAAACCACCAGACATAGTTTTATAACAAAATACATACTTCATTAACACCAGACATAGTTCAATAACACAAGACTACGTTCAATAACACAAGACATAGTTCAGTAACACCATATATAGTTGAATAACACCACACATAGTTCAATAACACCGGACATAGTTCAGTAACACCAGACAGAGTTCAATAACACCAGACATACATAGTTAAAATAACACTAGACATAGTTTAATAACACCAGACATAGTTCAATAACACCAGTCATAGTTCAATAACACCAGATTTAGTTCAGTAACACCAGACATAGTTCAGTAACACCAGACATAGTTCAATAACACCAGACATAGCTCAATAACACAAGACATAGTTCAGTAACACTAGACATAGTTGAATAATACCTGACATAATTGAATAACACCAGACATAGTTCAGTAACACATACATAGTTGAATAACACCAGACATAGTTCAATAACACCGGACATAGTTCAGTAACACCATATATATTATATTAACACCAGCCATAGTTCAATAACATCAGAAATAGTTCAATAACACAAGACACAGTTCAATAACACCAGACATAGTTCAATAACACCAGACATAGTTCACTAACACAGACATAGTTCAATAACACCAGACATAGTTCAATAACACCAGACATAGTTCAATACCACCAGACATAGTTCAGTAACACCAGACATAGTTCAATAACACCAGACATAATTCAATAACATCAGACATAGTTCAATAACACCAAACATAGTTCAATAACCAGACATAGTTCCCAAAAACACCAGACATAGTTCAATAACACCAGACTTAGTTAATAACACCAGCGATAGTTCAATAACATCAGACTTGGTTTAATAACACAAGACAGTTCAGTAACACCATATATAGTTGAATAAAACCACCTTAGTTCAATAACACAGGACATAGTTCATTAACACCAGACATGTTTTAAAAACACCAGCTATAGTTCAAAACACCAGACAAAGTTCAATAACACCAGACATAGTTCAATAGCACCAGATATAGTTCAATAACACCGAAAAGTTCAATAACACCAGACTTAGTTCAATAGCTAACCATATTTCAATAACACTGAAATTGGTTATAACACCAGACATAGTTCAGTAACACCGGAAAATAGTTGAATAACATAGACATAATTCAATAACACAAGACATAGTTCAGTAACACAAGACATAAATTTAATAACACCCGACATAGTTCAATAACACTGGGCATAGTTCAGTAACACTAGACAAAAGTTTAATAACACCAGCCATAGTTCTATAACATCCCGATATAGTTCAGTAACACCAGACATAGTTCATTAACACAGACATAGTTTAATAGCACCGGACGGTTCAATAACATCAGACATAGTTCTAACACCAGACTTAGTTCAATAACATCAGCTATAGTTAAATAACGCAGACTTAGTTCAGTAACACAGGGCATAGTTCAGTAACACAGACATGGTTGGGAAAAACACCCGACATAGTTAAATAACACAGACATAGTTTATTATCACCAGCCATAGTTTAATAACACCAGGCATAGTTCAATAACCCCCGAAAATAGTTCAATAACACCCGACATAGTTCAATAACAACCCGACATAGTTCAATAACACCAGACATAGTTCAATAACCAGACATAGTTCAATAACACCAGACATAGTTCAATAGCACCAGACATAGTTCAATAACACCAGACATAGTTCGTAAAAACCAGACTTAGTTCAATAACACCAGCCATAGTTCAATAACACCAACTTAGTTCAATAACACCAGACTTAGTTCAATAACACCAGATATAGTTCAGTAACACCAGACATAGTTCAATAACACCATACATAGTTCAACTAACACAAGGCATAGTTCAGTAACGCAGACATAGTTGAATAATAACCATAGTTCAACAACATCAGCTAGTTCAATAACACCAGACATAGTTCATACCACAGACTTAGTTCAATAACATCAGCCATAGTTTAGTTAATAACACCCGACTTAGTTCAGTAACACCAGACTTAGTTCAGTAACACCAGACGTAGTTCATTAACACCAGACATAGTTACGTTTAAAACCAGACATAACTCAATAACACCAGACATAGTTCAGTAACACCAGACATAGTTCATTAACATCAGACATAGTTAAGTAACTAAGACATACTTCAGTAACACCAGACATAGTTAAATAACACCTGACATGGTTCAAATAAACCAGACATAGTTCATTAACAAAACATAGTTCCAGTAACACCAGACATAGTCAGTAACACAGACATAGTTCATTAACATCAGACATTAGTTAAGTAAACCAAAACATAGTTCAATAACACCAGACATAGTTAAATAACACCAGACATAGTTCAGTAACACCAGACATAGTTCATTAACACCAAACATAGTCAATAACACCAACATAGTTCAGTAACACCAGACATAGTTAGTAACATCAGACATGTTAGTAACATCAGACATAGTTCAGTAACACCAGAATAGTTAGAAACACCCAGACATAGTTTAGAAACACCAGACATAGTTAAAAAAACCAGACATAGTTCGAACATAGACATAGTTCAGAACACCAGAGATAGTTCATTAACACCAAACATAGCAGTAAACCAGCATATTCAGTCCCAAATAGTTAGAAACACCAGACATAGTTCAGAAATCAGACATAGTTCATAACAAAGAGATAGTTCATTAACCCCAAACATAGTTCAGTAACACCAGACAATTCAGAACACAAAACATAGTTAGTAACACCAGAATTGTTCAGAACACCAGACATAGTTCAGTAACATCAGACAAGTTAATAACCGACATAGTTCAGTAACAAGCATAATTCAGAACTCAGACATAGTTTATAAAACAGACATATTAATAACACAAAACATTGTTCAGTAACACAGACATGTTAAACACAGACAATTCATAACACCCGACATAGTTCATAACACAAAACATAGTTCATAACACCAGACATATTAGAACCAGCCAATTCAAAAAAATCAGACTGAGCCCCCCCAAACACAAGAATTTCAGAAACCAGAAAGTTGAATAAAACCAATTTAGCAAAACAAGGACAAGTTCATTTAACCCC
>WNWK01039860.1:0-17248 GCA_009830355.1 Cherax destructor
CTTCGACCTTTAGGAACTTCAATCCCCAAGACAAAAAGTCCTCCAAAGAACTCTTGGTCTTTTGCTTATTACTCACAGTGGATCTACAACTATTCAAGTAAAGTTCGCCCACTGAGTGCTACCAGATATTTCCTGTGACAAAGGAAGCAGAAACTGCTTTCTATAACTCTCAAACAGGATATTGAAAACTCAGTAGTTCAGGCCATTGATGAGTCCCTACCATTCGGGGTGAAACGGATGCATCTGAAGTTGCCATTGCGCAGTCCTATTCAGGCAGGACGTCCCGTTGCTTTCTTTTCAAGAACTTTTCAAGGTCAGGAAGCTGCCGCTGTGAAAAGGAAGCCCAGGCCATCATAGAAGCAGTTCCACTGGAGGATTATTTAACAGGCAGACATTTCACTGAAGGACTGACCAACGGTCCGTGATGTATATGTTTGACAAGAACCCAAAAAAGTAAGATGAATGACAAGATATTAGCTGGAGGATGAACTATCGTTTATAACTTTGATATTCTGTTATCGACCGGTGAAGAAAACGTTTCACCTGATGCATTCTCTAGGTCCCACTGTGGGCAGCATGTCATGATTTGCAATCACTCTCAGAGCTCCACAAGGCCTTGTGTCACCCAGGAGTTACACTGTATCATTTTGTTAAATCTAAGAATAGTCCTACTCAGTGGAAGAGGTGCACAAAGTGATCAGATCATGCAGAGTATGTGCAGAGTGCAAGCAAACTTTCCCAGCCGAGAAAACTCATCTCATAAAAGCCACCCAGCCTTTCGAGAACTGAATATGATTTCAAAGGACCTCTACCAAGCATAAACAGAATAGGTATTTCCTTAAATAGTAGATGAATATTCTAGGTTTCCTTTTGTGTTCCCCTGTCAAAATACTTTCAACTGTCATCATTGTCTTTCCCAGTTATTCGCGATTTTGGTATGCCGGCCATATCCATTCAGACAGGATCCTCGTTCATGAGTAATGAACTTCATGAGTTTCTACAAAGGGATTGCCGAGAGAACAACAAGCACAACCCTCAAGGCAATGGTCAAGTGGAGCGGTTCAATGGTACTATATGGAAGTCAGTACAATGACACTGAAATCTCGCAAATCTACGGTTCAACACTGGCAGACTGTCTTACCTGATGCCCTTCACTCTATTAGATCATTGCTGTGCACAGCTACTAATGCTACCTCATGAGAGACTCTTCAACTATTACGTCGTTCCTCTCCCACGGGCCTCCATGCCCACCTGGTTATGTCACCCTGGACCCATTCCCCTGAAGAATCCGTAGGATGAACAAGACGGATCCTTAGTGGAAGAGTAGAGCTCCTACAAGCTAATCGTTAGCCCACATTCGCTCAAAATGGTGAAGAGACTACTGTATCCAAGACATGCCCAGTTGAAACCAAGGTGGGAATCAAGATAACCAATAGATGTTGAAAGATGTTTGTTTCTCCAGGAAGCTTCAGGCTACCCCTATTGAAATAGAGGATGCCGCTCCAGTAGATAGTCAACCCGCTAGAAATACTGAACCCGGTGAAGAGGCTCAAGGGCTACGAAGGTCTGGACGTACCGTCACCCACCTAACCGTTTGGAGGATTACTGTATCTGATATTTTAGAAGGGGGAGATTGTAGTGATACCGCTTTGTGGAAGCGCTGCAGGACAATACGGCACCACCTCGGGGGCCCCTAAAATAACAACAAACAGGAGTGGCCCAGCATGCGTGTGGTCTCGCTCTACCAAATACATTCGTGATGCAGATTACATGGTGCTTAAATATGTCTCCAGTAGCTATAGCTTTCTGAGGACATATGCCCCTTTAAATCACCTGTCCTCAGCAGCAGTCATTAGATGTATTTTCTTCTGTTGAGACATGTACCATGGATTTTGTGTTCAATAAAGCCTAGAAATGAGGCCTGTGTTTTTATCACAACACCAGCGTACCCTTACTGCTGCTCAGCTGCGTGATATTATAAGGAGTAAAATACAAACTGAAACTATGGCATATCAGTCTAGTGTTTCTCCCTCTACAGGAGCTGTTAATCGTAGGTCACCATGAGGTTTCTACAAAATGGGAGAGGCAAAACCAGCAAGTCACAGGTGTGGGGTTATCGACAGGTGTCTGGTTCACTGGCGCTTGAACTAGCCAGACTCACTCTTGAACAAACTAAAGAACAGCGTGCATTTGCTAAGGAGGAGTTTGATAGAGAGAAGGAGAGGAGACAATTCCATCAGACTGTAGATGACTTCAATTTACAAAGGGCAGTACAGTTTGTTCCTCGTTTTGTTGAAGCAGAGCCTGAACAGTTTTCGAGCATTTGAAAACCAGGCCCGAGCTTTAAGGTGGCCTGAGGTTCATTGGGCGTCACGTGCATACTGCGTTGTTTGTAGGCACAAGAATTTACTTCTAGCCTGGGAAATGCTGATTTTGGAAACTATCGCATTGTGAAAACCACTGTTCTTGGGGCTTATCAATGATTCCCAGATAGGGAAAGAATTCAAACTCGGCAGAAGGCAGTTGATAGTCTTCTGTTGACTTCGTCAGACAGCAGACAGGGCTTTTACAAAGTGTACAAGGCAAGTGGTGTCACTGATTTTGAAAATTTGAAGCAGCTCATCTTGTGGACAACCTGCTGGAGTCTGTTAGTCCAGAGGTTCGAGTCTTTCTGCAAGATCATTCCTGCCTACGGCATTGGAAGCAGCCAGGTTGGCTGATACTTTTGAAACTAACCGCCTCCTTGTCCGAGCGGTCATATCTCTTCTCAACAGCCTGGTAGAGGCAGAGATCGTCAAAGAAAAGTTCCTGAGTGGAGAAATAAGAAGTAAGATGAAGGTGAATCTCGTCAGCAGTCAACTAAAACACCTGGTGAGCAGCGTTACTTCACTCCTAGTCAACCTGGTGAGCGACATTGTGAGTCGAAGCGGCAGTATCCAGAGTGGCGTAAGCCAACAAATCAACGAGGTGCCAAAGTAAAAGCTGAGATGGTATGTTATAACTGTGGCAAGCCTGGACACATCAGACCCAATTGTCCAAGTAAACCCCAACCCTTTGGTAAAATCTCTAATATCCCTAATAATATGTCCCAGGAAGAAGTAGAGAAGGGGATGGCCCCTTACTATAGCTCTTGTTACATATCCCTTCAGGAACATTCAGAGAAAAAGGAAGTTAAAACCTTTAGGGATACTGGAGCATATTGCTCACTTATAAGAGAGGGAGTACTACCCCTTTCTGATCAAACCTCTTTGCAATCCTCAGTTCTGTTAGAAGCTTTTGGAGGAGCAGTATTTTCTGTCCCTTTACATCAAATCTATGTGCAGAGTAAATACTACACTGGGTATTTGACTGTTGGTGTCTCGGAGGGATTTCCTATGAAGGATGCAATGCTATTACTGGGTAATAACATTGAGTCTACTAAATGTATAGAACCCATAATGGTTAATTTTCCCTGATGTTGGCCATAACTCGGGCACAATCCAAAGTGATGTCTGATAAGAATGTAAACTCGTCCTTGGACGACTCTGATCTCGGACTAACCAATTTGTTTTGCGAGGAAAACTGGCCGGAGCCTCGTAAATTTAGTGAACAGCCCCAGATCAAGCCTTCCTATTCCAGGGTTGCAGGATTGCCAGATGTGTGTTTCCATGCCTGAGGACTGTCCTTTCGGGAGGAACAACGGAAAGACTCCTCACTAAACTCTGCTTTTGAGGAGCTATGGTAAATCCACTTCGGGTCACCCGGTCAAATATCTCTTAAAAATAATTACTTAGTCTGCACTGAAACTGGTAAGGAGGTGGAGGGAAAACAACAAACAGATAAGTTAGTGGTTCCCAGAAAGTTTAGGTCTCAGATACTAAATATAGCCCATAATTCTTCTTTAGGAGGCCATTTGGGAATTACCAAAACTCAATACCGTATAACAAAAGAATTCTTTTGGCCAAAGTTAAGGCAAGATGTAAAGAATCATATTCGCTGTTGTCCAGAATGTCAGCAGGTAGGGAAACCTGGACACCCCATTAAACCTGCACCTCTCCATCCCATTCCTGTTAATGGAGACCCTTTTCAGAATTAATAATAGTTGTGTAGGTCCACTACCTAAAGCTAAGTCTGGAAATCAATACTTATTCACAATCATGGATAGAGTAACTAGATATCCAGAGGCAGTTCCCATGCGCAGTATTAACACTAAAGCAATCCTTAAAGCTTTAACTAAGTTTATCTCTTGCTTTGGAATTCCTAAAACTATTCAAAGTGATCAAGGTACTAACTTCACTGCCAAAGCATTTAGGGAAGCATTAACTAGGCTAGGAATAGTTCATAACCTATCCACTGCCTATCATCCTCAATCCCAAGGCGCCTTGGAAAGATTCCATCAGACGTTAAAAACAATGATGAGAACATTCTGCTTGCATTTTCCTACAGACTGGGATGAATCACTTCCTCTGTTGCTATTCGCAATGAGAGAAACTGTGCAAGAGTCTACAGGGTACAGTCCTTTGAGCTGATTTGGGCACAATGTACGAGGTCCTCTACGTGTGCTCAAAGAAGGATGGATGGGAGAAGACGCCTCCACAACCAGCTACAATCCTTCTTCAAGGTTGCAGGTAGCACGTCAGTTGGCTAAGGCTAACTTGAAGGCAGCTCAGAATACGATGAAACAGAGGTATGACAGAAACTCAAAATTTCGCTCCTTCCATCCAGGAGATAAGGTGTTGGTACAGGAGCCTATACCTGTCACAACTTGAAAGCTAGATTTACGGACCAATGCAAATCGTAAGTAAATTATCTGATGTAAATTATGTGGTATCTCCCTTGACAAGACCTCAAAAGCAAAACTTACCACATTAATCAAATTAAAGCTTTTAATACACCAGATAAAGTTCCAGTAATGACTCTGTCCTCTGCCTCTGATGACCCTGACTCTTTGCACTCTGAGATTAATGTAAAGCTTCCAAATTCGGTCCTCCTCAAGGACCCTAAACCTTTAATGTTGGGTTTGACCAAGTCTCAAGTAACTTATTTAACTGCGCTCCTACAGTCTTATCCTGATATTTTTCGATGTCTGAAAAATGTACATTAGGATATCATGATGTAGATGTTGGAAACTCTAAACCTATTAAACTCTCCCCTTACAGAGCTAATCCTGAAAACAGAGGCTACTTCAACAGGAGGTAGAATTTCTGTTAGAGCATGGGTTAGTGGAGGAGTCATCTAGTCCGTGGGCTTCACCGTGCATCCTTGTTAACAAAGCTGATGGAGGGTTCCGAATGTGCACAGATTACGTAAGGTGAATGAGGTCACAATTGCAGATGCCTATCCTCTACCACGTCTGGATGATGTAATCGACTTTGTGGGTAAGGCTACTTTGTATCCAAATTGGACCTCCTTAAAGGTTACTATCAAGTACCTTTAACAGATAAGGCGAAGGAAATCTCTGCCTTCGTAATTCCAGGAGGTCATTATCAGTATACAGTGACCCCTTCGGAATGAAAAACTCTCCTGCATCATTCCCGAGACTTATCCATCAGGCTATTAAAGGACTTGAAGGCAGGCAGCTTACCTAGATGACATAGTTGTTTGTCGGACACTTGGGACCAACATGTGTTTAGCTAAGGCTCTCTTTGAGACCTTCCAGAGTTTTCATTTAACTGTTAATTTATCAAAGTCATCCTTTGGCCAATCTACTATTAATTTTCTGGGCCATGCAGTAGGTAGTGGCAAAGTGGCCCTAAATTTGCAAAAATTCTGGCCATTAAAAATTATCCAGTTCCCCTGACAGGAAATCCCTTCAACGTTTTCTAGGGATGGTAGGGTTTTATAGAAGATTCTGTAAAAATTTTGCAGATATTGTTGCACCTCTAACCTCACTTACTAGTCACAAAGTTCCCTTTATTTGGACCCCAGAATGTCAAGATGCATTTACGAAGCAAAGAGATTACTTTGTACTGCACCCATTCTGTTGTCTCCAGACTTTTCAAACCATTTTCCTTACAGATTGATGCTTGTGAGTCTGGGGTGGGGGCAGTGCTTTGCAATCTGGGGATGATGGGTTGCAGCCTGTGGCATTTTCTCTGCCAAATACCAGCCACACCAGAGGGCCTACTCTACTATAGAGAAGGAGGGCCTGGCTCTACTTCTGGCATTAGAGCATTTTGATGTCTACGTGGGCCAGTCCTCTCAGGTGGTCTCCATCTACAGCGACCACAACCCTCTGGTGTATCTACAGAACATGAAGAACAAAAATACCAGACTCATGCGTTGGAGTATTAGGTTGCAACCCTACAATATAAAAATTATACACATTGCTGGAAAATTTAACACACTAGCTGATGTGTTGTCCAGAAGTCATTGTATTTAGTTAGGATGTGTTAGGGACTTTGGGTAGAACCAGCCCTTTTTTTCCCCTAGTGGTGGGTTTTTTTTTAGTGGGGGGGTGCCCTGCTACCGACCGCAGGCACCTTGGACCTATGTTAGCCCTACCGTCGGCTGTCTCACTCTTAAGTTTAAAGCTGGACTTATGTCTCGAGAAAAGTTTAGCTTTAACTAATGAGCGGGATGGTTGAGGGGAAAGGCGGTCCCATTATTATAATGTGCCATGGTGGCACTCTACCCATTTGAGGTGGAAGCCTAGTCCTGAGCCCTCTTGGGGTGGGGGTGTTGCATGCAAAGAGTATGTAACCTTTATTCGGAGCATGTTAAACACACCCACATAGGCTCCCCTCCAACCAGCGAACCATCGTTAAGGGTTTGGTGATGAGGGCCCCATCATCAAATCAACGACTCGGTTCAGCCAATTAAATGCGAGTTTAACAATGACAAAGGTGACGTGGTTACCACTCGCAGTTTGTCATTGGAATTCCTGCATAGAGCTGGTTGTGGAAAGTTGTCTGTCTTTTGGCTGCTGCTTAGCCTAGACAACTGTGGCGTGCACTAAACACTACTCCTTTGTATATAGTGTACATAGGTGTAAATAGCACTGTTATACTTGGTGAAGGAAAAGACGAAAGTCTTATATAATCACAATTACTTGGTGAAGGAAAAGATAAAAGTTTGGAATTAATCTAGCTAATTTTTGAAGGAAATACAATTTCAATTCATCTTCTACTGTGTTTCTTTGCTCCAAGCTCCCTTTACACTCAGGTTAACAGGCCATTGAACCTGAGGTTGTAATAATCATCATCTGTGTATCTCCCAAACTGCCAGAAGTACTTGTAGCCAAGCCGAAGCCTGGCCACTACAACATCAGTCAGTCTGTTCACATTGCAAGTTGCTCCATAAACATACTTATCTACATTCATGTTATCATAGTGGGTTATAGATCTACTCAGGCTTCTAACTGCATTCCTATAGCTATCATTTTCATTATTTCTCTCCTACCGCTAAAGACTGAGTCATACTGGGATTTAAGTAACTCACTCATTTCCTTGCTGTCATCTGTGTAGGACCCATCCCGTTTAAGTAGGGGCCCAATACTGGTTGTTGTTCTCGACTTTGATTTTGCATAGGAAAAGAAATACTTAGGGTTTCTTTCAATTTCATTTATGGCTTTTAGTTCTTCCCGTGTCTCTTGATTCCTGTAAGATTCCTTTAGTTTTAATTCGATGTTTGCTATTTCTCTGACTAGTGTCTCCCTACGTATTTCAGAGATATTGGCCTCCTGTAGCCGCTCTGTTATTCTTTGCCTTCGCCTGTATAGGGAGCGCCTCTCTTTCTAGTTTGCATCTTCTCCTCCCTTTTCCTTAAGGGAATTTGCCTTGAGCAAACCTCAAGTACCACAGAGTTAATTTGTTCTAGACATAGGTTGGGATCCGTGATGCTTAGGCAATCTTCCCAGTTTATATCATTTAGGACTTGGTTTACTTGGTCCCACCTTATGTTTTTGTTATTGAAGTTGAATTTGGAGAAAGCTCCCTCACGGCTGATTCACAAAGGCTGCATAATAGTCGCTGCCTATTAATACTCATATTGGTCCCATAGTCATTATTGACCACTGAGGGTTCCAGTTTCACATTATTCTGTGAGAGTCTCTGTGTGGTGGCATTAAGACCCAGTGGAGATCTCCGGTAGTCTATCCACGACTACTGCATTAACTTGGGTCTTCTCTCTGTCCAGACCGACGTTTATATAAACCGTGTCATATGACTGGGACCTTTTATCTGAGAGAACCCGATAATTTTAATGTGGTAGGATCCCCCCTTCGTACTTTCATCCCATTAAGGCAACTGCGCTTTATGAAAGTACGTTGTGATCCCTGATCTAACAACGCTGTTACAGTCTTGGATTTACGCCATTTATCTTTAACTGTCATGTCCAACACAGGTAGTGCTACTTCAGCTAAACCATTACGAACGTTAGCTGCAAGTTTTACGTGTGCCACTGTAGTGTCGGGGTGATTATCCTTACCATTACTAGGATTACACCCGCTCTTACACATCACTATGTGGTGCCTGCCCTTATTGCATTGGTGACAAGTATTCAGTTTGGTCTGGCAATCCCTCACATTATGATTACCAAGACATCGAATACACCGGTCCAGTTCATCCAATCTCTTCACTTTCGCATCCCAAGAATTATAAGTAACGCAAAGTTTAGAGAGATGGGTTTCATTACAGAAGAGACAATCTTCTCTTGGCTCGACAGCTTACCCCCCGGGTTACCCTTACTGGGGTGTTTATTCTTCCTGTCTTGTTGTGACGAACCACTATTACTGGTCCCTGTCACTTGATATGTGCCGACATAACCCTTTTTAGTGGATGGGTTGTAACTATTACCATTGGGATAATTTTTCCCTTTGTGGAACTTGACTGATGACTCAACTTCATTATGACCTGTATTCTTAAAGGTAGTGGGCTGGCTAGTCTGCAGTTGAACAATTAATTCTTGCAAGCCTATCCTTATTTCCTCCAACCCAAAGTAACCCTTGTGGTACTTGTTAGATAACCACTCTTATGGTTCAATTGATTTTGTATCATCGCACTCAACAACCAATCTGATTCCTCCAGACTATGTTTATTACTAAAGATCTTGAGTGCTCTCTAGTTTAATCCGAAATTGTTGCAAGCCTTTATAGTTGTGATCTGGAGTTTTCAAATTAACCAGCATAGTTACCAGATCCAATCTACACTGTTCCGAATTACCATAAGTACTCTTTAACAGACTAACAGCTTCTGTATAAGAGTCGTTTATATTGGGGAAAGCCTGAATGAGAATGAGGGCATCTCCCCTCAATTGTCCCTTTAAATAAATCAACTTATTAACATGTTCAAGATCATTCCTATCATGTACCATTACCTTAAAAATGGACCAAAATTCCTCCCAGCTGTCTCCTGGCTGGAACGACAGCAATTGTACCTCTGGGAGTTTGGGGAGGGACATTTTATTTACCGCGGGAGGCTGGCCCACCACGTCACTCATACTCCATAACCTATCCAGTACCTTAACTTTGCAAGTACAAAGGACCTCTTCCAAGTCACCATATTGTTGTAACAGTGCTTCTCGTTCCTCATCGCTCGCACAATCCTCCAGTAACTCAATTTCATAGACTTGGAACCACTGCACGTACGACGCGTACCTACGTTCTAATAACTCGAAATTTGTTTCTAAGTCAATAGCACTCTGAATATAGGTGGAGTATGCTGTCTAGAGTGGGAATTTGTTATCATCCTGACTGCAGCCTTTTGCTGGGTTATGAGTGGTCTTAGGTGATTTAATGTTGTTGAGCCCCATGCACAGATTCCATAGGTGAGATAAGGGTAGATAAGAGAATGATATAGTGCAATGAGAGCTGGTTGAGGCACATAATAGCGTATCTTAGATAATATACCTACTGTCCTTGAGATTTTCTTGGAAATTTGTTGTATGTGTGTTTGGAATTTAAGACTACTGTCAAGGTGGATTCCTAGGAATTTTCCCTCTGTGAGCCTTGTGATGGGTGAACCATTTAGCGTTATGTTAAGTGGAACATTTGAAGCTTTGTTTCCAAACTGAATGTAGTAGGTCTTGTCCTTATTGAGAGTAAGCTTATTTGTCATCATCCATGTTGATATTTTCTGTAATTCGGCATTAACTGTGTTGGCTAGTACGACTGGATTTGGGTGAGAGAAGACATATTTTGTGTCATCTGCAAACAAAATGGGTTTGAGTAGTTGTGATGCATTCGGTAGGTCATTTATGTAAATGAGGAATAGGAGTGGCCCCAGGACACTACCTTGAGGGACACCGACTGTAATTTGTTGTGTGGAAGAGTTCTCTCCATTTGTGTACACGTACTGACTTCTGTTGCTAAGGTACGACTTTAGGTAGTTGAGGGGGTGCCCCTAATACCATAGTGCGCTAATTTTGTGAGCAATAAATCATGGTCGACTGTATCAAATGCTTTGCGTAGGTCTATGAAGATTCCCAGCGGAACTTCTTTCTTCTCAAGTGCGGTGTATATTAACTCTAACATGTGTGTTATAGCATCGTTTGTGCTCTTGTTGGTCCTGAATCCAAATTGACAGGGGTTTAGTACATTGTGTGAGACGAGGTAGGAATAGATCTGTTTATGAATTAATTTTTCGAAGATTTTAGAAAGCAGTGGTAAATTTGAGATTGGTCTATAATTGTTCAAGTCAGTTTGGTCACCTCCTTTGTGGATCGGGGTGACCCTAGCTATTTTGAGAATTGATGGGAAGGTTGAAGATTCAATGGATTTATTGAATAATGCTGCTATAATTGGTGACAGTACATGTGTAGCTTTTTGTACATAAAGGGTGGTAAGCTGTTTATGTCTCCTGCTTTGTTTTTAAGGGTGTTGATTATGAGCGAGACTTCAATTGAGTTGGTAGGAGCTAGGAATAGTGTATCTGGGTAGGTGTTGGTGAGGTAGTCTGTTGGACGAGTGTTCGAGCTTGGGATTTTACTCACTAGATTCTTTCCTATGGTGGAGAAGAAAACATTAAGTCTGTTTGCTGTCTCAGTTGGTGAAGTAGGGGTTCGTCTGTTTTTGATAATTTGATGGTATTGTTCGTGGATATCTTTTTATTTCCTAGAATTGTAGATAGGGTTTTCCAGGTCTTTTCATATCACCTTTACGGTCTGGAGTCTGTTCTCATAATACAATTTTTGGACCTTCTTATCAGGCTAGTAAGGATTGATGAGTAGCGTTTGGATTGTACTCTGGTTACTAGACCCCTTCTATATTGTTTTTCATATTGGTGCCTCTTATTTATGGATTTAAGGATGCTGGGTGTTAGCCAGGGATTGTTAAGTCTCTTAGCTGTGATCTGTTTAGTTTTTTCGGGCAATGTCTGTTATAGAGGTTATGTGTTTTTTTAAGAAAGTTCTTGATGCATTCATTAGTATCTGAATGTGTTTCCAATTCATTAAGCCAGTCAATGTTCGTCATAGCTGATATAAAATTATTAACAGCAGACTCATTATGTAGTCTGAAGGTAACTTTTGCAATTTCTTGGGGCAGAATGCCTAGGTTAGTTATGAGAAAGGTAGGGTAGTGGTCTGTGGTGTTTTCTGTGATTATGTGATAATGTGTTAAATAGTGACTGACGCCGCCATTATGGGTTTTTGATGGAGGAAATGTGCGTCAGTTTGATCAGTGTTCATCGTACACAATTATTAATGGATTAACTTCTAACGAGGGTAAATTAGTGGGACATTAAACCGTCGTGTGAATAGTGTTTAAAGTTTTACGTATAAACTGTAGTAAAGGGAAATAGCGAGAGGAGATGAATCGCTACTCCCGATCAACCACATGTTAATTAAACGCCCGTCCCGTGGGAGTAAGAGAGTTCAAGGAATCAATCTTCTCTTGACTCATCGGGACAACCACCATCATCATCATCATCTTGCCGGAAGAATAATCTCTACCGAGCAGGACCACGAGATCCGTCGAAGAATAGCGACAAGAATGCTGTTTCTTCCCAATGTAAGTACTCTTATTATCTTAGCAACCGTCTGGCCAGTAGGTATGTTGGGATAATGTAGGTCTGCGGTGGGAATGATGAGGATCTCCAGTGAACACCCAAGATGCAGATGAAGGGTGAGTGATATTAACAAATGGTACTCTCTCTCCTTCTCCCCAATCAATCAGATATTAACCCATACAGTCCACAAAAATTAACAATACCATAACTATTGGTGTTACCTATTCTTAATAAACTGGTCAAGGATAGATGTGGATTTATAGTGAGAATATCGAAGGGACCCCTTGGATGCGACCAGGAGTGGGTCAAGTTTTCTCACACGCCTTAACGTGGGTAACTGCGGTAAAATTATACTAGTCGGTCATCTCCCCTGGAGATTATTTTATTGTAAGTGGCGGTGAAGCCCAGACAGGTAATCTCTTAATTCCCCACATTGTCCGTTGGTCCTTCGAACCGGATGTGATTAGTGAATTAATCATTATTGAATTAATTATTTAATAAATAAGTGACTGATTGTAGGAAGTGAGTATAGAGTACATTGAGTTAATTAATCGTGTGGTGGACAGTAATTAATTGCTAGCACAGGCTTGGCTACGATTTGTGCAGGAGTAAGGTGTGAGAATCACCTTTATAAACAATTTATTTAATTTTGTGACATCAGTGGTTATTAATTCAACAACCATGACTGAACCTGACGGAGTTCCCGCGCTGGGTGGCAAAACCATGGATATTAAAGCCAAGAAAGTGTCATTACAAGCTCGTAAGGGACATGTGACAAAGGCACACAATACTTGTTTGGACTTAGTGAACGAGCCGTCAATGAGTGCTGTTGACTTAGAAACAAATTTCGAGTTATTAGAACGTAGGTACGCGTCGTACGTGCAGTGGTTCCAAGTCTATGAAATTGAGTTACTGGAGGATTGTGCGAGCGATGAGGAACGAGAAGCACTGTTACAACAATATGGTGACTTGGAAGAGGTCCTTTGTACTTGCAAAGTTAAGGTACTGGATAGGTTATGGAGTATGAGTGACGTGGTGGGCCAGCCTCCCGCGGTAAATAAAATGTCCCTCCCCAAACTCCCAGAGGTACAATTGCTGTCGTTCCAGCCAGGAGACAGCTGGGAGGAATTTTGGTCCATTTTTAAGGTAATGGTACATGATAGGAATGATCTTGAACATGTTAATAAGTTGATTTATTTAAAGGGACAATTGAGGGAGATGCCCTCATTCTCATTCAGGCTTTCCCAATATAAACGACTCTTATACAGAAGCTGTTAGTCTGTTAAAGAGTACTTATGGTAATTCGAACAGTGTAGATTGGATCTGGTAACTATGCTGGTTAATTTGAAAACTCCAGATCACAACTATAAAGGCTTGCAACAATTTCGGATTAAACTAGAGAGCACTCAAGATCTTTAGTAATAAACATAGTCTGGAGGAATCAGATTGGTTGTTGAGTGCGATGATACAAAATCAATTGAACCATAAGAGTGGTTATCTAACAAGTACCACAAGGGTTACTTTGGGTTGGAGGAAATAAGGATAGGCTTGCAAGAATTAATTGTTCAACTGCAGACTAGCCAGCCCACTACCTTTAAGAATACAGGTCATAATGAAGTTGAGTCATCAGTCAAGTTCCACAAAGGGAAAAATTATCCCAATGGTAATAGTTACAACCCATCCACTAAAAAGGGTTATGTCGGCACATATCAAGTGACAGGGACCAGTAATAGTGGTTCGTCACAACAAGACAGGAAGAATAAACACCCCAGTAAGGGTAACCCGGGGGGTAAGCTGTCGAGCCAAGAGAAGATTGTCTCTTCTGTAATGAAACCCATCTCTCTAAACTTTGCGTTACTTATAATTCTTGGGATGCGAAAGTGAAGAGATTGGATGAACTGGACCGGTGTATTCGATGTCTTGGTAATCATAATGTGAGGGATTGCCAGACCAAACTGAATACTTGTCACCAATGCAATAAGGGCAGGCACCACATAGTGATGTGTAAGAGCGGGTGTAATCCTAGTAATGGTAAGGATAATCACCCCGACACTACAGTGGCACACGTAAAACTTGCAGCTAACGTTCGTAATGGTTTAGCTGAAGTAGCGCTACCTGTGTTGGACATGACAGTTAAAGATAAATGGCGTAAATCCAAGACTGTAACAGCGTTGTTAGATCAGGGATCACAACGTACTTTCATAAGCGCAGTTGCCTTAATGGGATGAAAGTACGAAGGGGGGATCCTACCACATTAAAATTATCGGGTTCTCTCAGATAAAAGGTCCCAGTCATATGACACGGTTTATATAAACGTCGGTCTGGACAGAGAGAAGACCCAAGTTAATGCAGTAGTCGTGGATAGACTACCGGAGATCTCCACTGGGTCTTAATGCCACCACACAGAGACTCTCACAGAATAATGTGAAACTGGAACCCTCAGTGGTCAATAATGACTATGGGACCAATATGAGTATTAATAGGCAGCGACTATTATGCAGCCTTTGTGAATCAGCCGTGAGGGAGCTTTCTCCAAATTCAACTTCAATAACAAAAACATAAGGTGGGACCAAGTAAACCAAGTCCTAAATGATATAAACTGGGAAGATTGCCTAAGCATCACGGATCCCAACCTATGTCTAGAACAAATTAACTCTGTGGTACTTGAGGTTTGCTCAAGGCAAATTCCCTTAAGGAAAAGGGAGGAGAAGATGCAAACTAGAAAGAGAGGCGCTCCTATACAGGCGAAGGCAAAGAATAACAGAGCGGCTACAGGAGGCCAATATCTCTGAAATACGTAGGAGACACTAGTCAGAGAAATAGCAAACATCGAATTAAAACTAAAGGAATCTTACAGGAATCAAGAGACACGGGAAGAACTAAAAGCCATAAATGAAATTGAAAGAAACCCTAAGTATTTCTTTCCTATGCAAAATCAAAGTCGAGAACAACAACCAGTATTGGGCCCTACTTAAACGGGATGGGTCCTACACAGATGACAGCAAGGAAATGAGTGAGTTACTTAAATCCCAGTATGACTCAGTCTTTAGCGGTAGGAGAGAAATAATGAAAATGATAGCTATAGGAATGCAGTTAGAAGCCTGAGTAGATCTATAACCCACTATGATAACATGAATGTAGATAAGTATGTTTATGGAGCAACTTGCAATGTGAACAGACTGACTGATGTTGTAGTGGCCAGGCTTCGGCTTGCCACAAGTACTTCTGGCAGTTTGGGAGATACACAGATGATGATTATTACAACCTCAGGTTCAATGGCCTGTTAACCTGAGTGTAAAGGGAGCTTGGAGCAAAGAAACACAGTAGAAGATGAATTGAAATTGTATTTCCTTCAAAAATTAGCTAGATTAATTCCAAACTTTTATCTTTTCCTTCACCAAGTAATTGTGATTATATAAGACTTTCGTCTTTTCCTTCACCAAGTATAAAGTGCTATTTACACCTATGTACACTATATACAAAGGAGTAGTGTTTAGTACGCACAGTTGTCAGGCTAAGCAGCCCAAAAGACAGACAACTTTCCACAACCAGCTCTATGCAGGAATTCCAATGACAAACTGCGAGTGGTAACTCGTCACCTTTGTCATTGTTAAACTCGCATTTAATTGGCTGAACTGAGTCGTTGATTTGATGATGGGGCCCTCATCACCAAACCCAACGATGGTTCGCTGGTTGGAGGGGCCTATTGGGTGTGTTTAACATGCTCCGAATAAAGGTTACATACTCTTTGCATGCAACACCCCCACCCCAAGAGGGCTCAGGACTAGCTTCCACCTCAAATGGGTAGAGTGCCACCATGGCACATTATAATAATGGGACCGCCTTTCCCCTCAACCATCCCCTCATTAGTTAAAGCTAAACTTTTCTCGAGACATAAGTCCAGCTTTAAACTTAAGAGTGAGACAGCCGACGTAGGGCTAACATAGGTCCAAGGTGCCTGCGGTCGGTAGCAGGGCACCCCACAAAAAAAACCCACCACTAGGGGAAAAAAGGGGCTGGTTCTACCCAAAGTCCCTAACACATCCTAACTAAATACAATGACTTCTGGCAACACATCAGCTAGTGTGTTAAATTTTCCAGCAATGTTATAATTTTTATATTGTAGGGTTGCAACCTAATACTCCAACGCATGAGTCTGGTATTTTTGTTCTTCATGTTCTGTAGATACACCAGAGGGTTGTGGTCGCTGTAGATGGAGACCACCTGGGGAGGACTGCCCACGTAGACATCAAAATGCTCTAATGCCAGAAGTAGAGCCAGGCCCTCCTTCTCTATAGTAGAGTAGGCCCTCTGGTGTGGCTGGTATTTGGCAGAGAAAAATGCCACAGGCTGCAACCCATCATCCCCAGATTGCAAAGACTGCCCCACCCCAGACTCACAAGCATCAATCTGTGGAAAATGGTTTTGAAAAGTCTGGAGACAACAGAATGGGTGCAGTACAAAGTAATCTCTTGCTTTCGTAAATGCATCTTGACATTCTGGGGTCCAAATAAAGGGAACTTTGTGACTAGTAAGTGAGGTTAGAGGTGCAACAATATCTGCAAAATTTTACAGAATCTTCTATAAAACCCTCCATCCCTAGAAAACGTTGAAGGGGTTTCCTGTCAGGGAACTGGATAATTTTTAATGGCCAGAATTTTTGCAAATTTAGGGCCACTTTGCCACTACCTACTGCATGGCCCAGAAAATTAGTAGATTGGCCAAAGGATGACTTTGATAAATTAACAGTTAAATGAAAACTCTGGAAGGTCTCAAAAGAGAGCCTTAAGCCTAAACACATGTTGGTCCTAAGTGTCCGACACAACAACCCATGTCATCTAGGTAAGCTGCCGTGCCTTCAAGTCCTTTAATAGCCTGATGGATAAGTCTCTGGGAAAGATGCAGAGAGTTTTCATTCGAAGGGGTCATGTATCTGATAATGCCTCCTGGAATTACGAAGGCAGAGATTTCCTTCGCCTTATCTGTTAAAGGTACTTGATAGTAACCTTTAAGGAGGTCCAATTTGGATACAAAAGTAGCCTTACCCACAAAGTCGATTACATCATCCAGACGTGGTAGAGGATAGGCATCTGCAATTGTGACCTCATTCACCTTACGGTAATCTGTGCACATTCGGAACCCCCCATCAGCTTTGTTAACAAGGATGCACGGTGAAGCCCACCGGACTAGATGACTCCTCCACTAACCCATGCTCTAACAGAAATTCTACCTCCTGTTGAAGTAGCCTCTGTTTTTCAGGATTAGCTCTTAAGGAGAGTTTAATAGGTTTAGAGTTTCCAACATCTACATCATGATATCCCAAT
>WNWK01039861.1:0-17247 GCA_009830355.1 Cherax destructor
AGATGCAAAAATAGAACCCAAGTTCCACACCCACATAACAGTATTGGTGCCACACCCACATAAAGTATTGGTGCCACACCCACATAACAGTATTGGTGCCACACCCACATAACAGTATTGGTGCCACTATACTCTGGTACTTTCCCTCATTTGCATCCGTGGATAAAGTTCTTTTTTTCCACAATCACCCTTTCCCCCTCGTTAATTATATGGTTCACCTCGTCACTGACATACATCCACCGACAGGTTCACTCATACATCCACCGACAGGTTCACTCATACATCCACCGACAGGTTCACTCATACATCCACCGACAGGTTCACTCATACATCCACCGACAGGTTCACTCATACATCCACCGACAGGTTCACTCAGACATCCACCGACAGGTTCACTCAGACATCCACCGACAGGTTCACTCAGACATCCACCGACAGGTTCACTCATACATCCACCGACAGGTTCACTCATACATCCACCGACAGGTTCACTCAGACATCCACCGACAGGTTCACTCAGACATCCACCGACAGGTTCCTCAGACATCCACCGACAGGTTCACTCATATATCCACCGACAGGTTCACTCATACATCCACCGACAGGTTCACTCATACATCCACCGACAGGTTCACTCATACATCCACCGACAGGTTCACTCATACATCCACCGACAGGTTCACTCATACATCCACCGACAGGTTCACTCATACATCCACCGACAGGTTCACTCATACATCCACCGACAGGTTCACTCATACATCCACCGACAGGTTCACTCATACATCCACCGACAGGTTCACTCATACATCCACCGACAGGTTCACTCATACATCCACCGACAGGTTCACTCATACATCCACCGACAGGTTCACTCATACATCCACCGACAGGTTCACTCATACATCCACCGACAGGTTCACTCATACATCCACCGACAGGTTCACTCAGACATCCACCGACAGGTTCACTCAGACATCCACCGACAGGTTCACTCATACATCCACCGACAGGTTCACTCATACATCCACCGACAGGTTCACTCAGACATCCACCGACAGGTTCACTCAGACATCCACCGACAGGTTCACTCAGACATCCACCGACAGGTTCACTCAGACATCCACCGACAGGTTCCTCAGACATCCACCGACAGGTTCACTCAGACATCCACCGACAGGTTCACTCATACATCCACCGACAGGTTCACTCATACATCCACCGACAGGTTCATTCATACATCCACCGACAGGTTCACTCAGACATCCACCGACAGGTTCACTCAGACATCCACCGACAGGTTCACTCAGACATCCACCGACAGGTTCACTCAGACATCCACCGACAGGTTCACTCAGACATCCACCGACAGGTTCACTCAGACATCCACCGACAGGTTCACTCAGACATCCACCGACAGGTTCACTCATACATCCACCGACAGGTTCACTCATACATCCACCGACAGGTTCACTCATACATCCACCGACAGGTTCACTCAGACATCCACCGACAGGTTCACTCAGACATCCACCGACAGGTTCACTCAGACATCCACCGACAGGTTCACTCAGACATCCACCGACAGGTTCACTCAGACATCCACCGACAGGTTCACTCATACATCCACCGACAGGTTCACTCATACATCCACCGACAGGTTCATTCATACATCCACCGACAGGTTCACTCAGACATCCACCGACAGGTTCACTCAGACATCCACCGACAGGTTCACTCAGACATCCACCGACAGGTTCACTCAGACATCCACCGACAGGTTCACTCAGACATCCACCGACAGGTTCACTCAGACATCCACCGACAGGTTCACTCAGACATCCACCGACAGGTTCACTCATACATCCACCGACAGGTTCACTCATACATCCACCGACAGGTTCACTCATACATCCACCGACAGGTTCACTCATATCCAAACATATTTACTTCCTGAATATTACCTTCTTCCAGTCTAATATTTGAAGTTTTATTGCCTAGCTATTTTGTTATTCTCTCACCTTGCTTTTACCCACGTTTACTTTTAATTTCTTTTACACACCCTCTCAAATTACTCCACTGACTCTTGTAAACTTCTCTTCAGAATCTCACAAATAAACTATCATCATTACAGAGCAACGATGGCAACTCCCACTTTGTATCTAAATCTTTAAATCTCACACGTCTCCACAACACACTAGTGTTCACTTCTTTTACAACCCCGTCTGTAAATATGTTAAATATCCATGAAAACACGACACATCCCTGTCTAAAGAACACTTCCACTGGAAATTAACCCCCCTCTCTCCCACATACCCTAATCTAAGCCTCACTCTGTACTCCTGTTAGTAAGTTTCTATGTATTCCATAAATTTGCAATATCTCCCACAATGCTCCAGTATCCTCTCTAACATATGCCTTTTCTAAATCCATAAATGCAATAAAAGGTTCCCTACCTTTATCTAAGTATTGTTCACTTACATGCTTCAATACTCGACACATCTCAAACCTTCCTAAATCCTCCTTTTCCCTCTGCAACCCTACTTTCTGTATGTTACACCTTAATTCTTTCAATAACCCTACCATGCACGTCACCAGGTATACTCAGGTATACTCATAATTCTTACCCTGTTTCTTGTCCACTTGTCTCTCTATACAAAGAAACTAAACATTCTTTGCCAGTCCTCAGGTACCTTCCCTTCTTGTATGCACCTGCTGAACAAATACACCAATCATTTCAAAACAATATCCCCACCTACTATGAACATTTTCCCCTAATCCCATCCATGTCATGCTACAACGCAATGACATAACGTAACGTAATGATATTACGGGTGTAGTGAAGCGATGATTCTTCATGCTGCACTTCCTAATGACTCCTCCTAAAGTAATTTGCCAAAACAAATTGGCTCTTATCCAAATGTCATTTCGCCTCTTCCTATTTAACATCGAATAATTTATTAAAGCAGACAGTAAAGGTAGCGCGGGCGTTTGTGTTTACCTGCAGCGGTGTGTAGTAATGAGCAGCGGCAGTTAACATTGTTACCTTGGCTAATGTTATCAATATATTACATTGGTCCACTCTGCCTTAATGCTCTTAAAGTTGGATAAATATTTCTGGCTAGCACATTGAGCCCACTCCAATGAGCTCACTCCAATGAGCCAACTTCAATGAGCCCACTCCAGTGAGCCCACTCCAGTGAGCCCACTCCAGTGAGCCCACTCCAGTGAGCCCACTCCAGTGAGCCCACTCCAGTGAGCCCACTCCAGTGAGCCCACTCCAGTGAGCCCACTCCAGTGAGCCCACTCTAGTGAGCCCACTCCAGTGAGCCCACTCCAATGAGCCAACTCCAGTGAGCCCACTCCAGTGAGCCCACTCCAGTGAGCCCACTCCAGTGAGCCCACTCCAGTGAGCCCACTCCAATGAGCCCACTCCAGTGAGCCCACTCCAGTGAGCCCACTCCAGTGAGCCCACTCCAGTGAGCCCACTCCAGTGAGCCCACTCCAGTGAGCACACTCCAGTGAGCCCACTCCAGTGAGCCCACTCCAGTGAGCCCACTCCAGAGAGCCCACTCCAGAGAGCCAACTCCAGTGAGCCAACTCCAGTGAGCCAACTCCAGTGAGCCAACTCCAGTGAGCCAACTCCAGTGAGCCAACTCCAGTGAGCCCACTCCAGTGAGCCAACTCCAGTGAGCCCACTCCAGTGAGCCAACTCCAGTGAGCCCACTCCAGTGAGCCAACTCCAGTGAGCCCACTCCAGTGAGCCAACTCCAGTGAGCCAACTCCAGTGAGCCAACTCCAGTGAGCCAACTCCAGTGAGCCCACTCCAGTGAGCCCACTCCAGTGAGCCCACTCCAGTGAGCCCACTCCAGAGAGCCCACTCCAGAGAGCCCACTCCAGAGAGCCAACTCCAGTGAGCCAACTCCAGTGAGCCAACTCCAGTGAGCCAACTCCAGTGAGCCAACTCCAGTGAGCCAACTCCAGTGAGCCCACTCCAGTGAGCCAACTCCAGTGAGCCAACTCCAGTGAGCCAACTCCAGTGAGCCAACTCCAGTGAGCCCACTCCAGTGAGCCAACTCCAGTGAGCCAACTCCAGTGAGCCAACTCCAGTGAGCCAACTCCAGTGAGCCCACTCCAGTGAGCAAACTCCAGTGAGCCAACTCCAGTGAGCCAACTCCAGTGAGCCCACTCCAGTGAGCCCACTCCAGTGAGCCAACTCCAGTGAGCAAACTCCAGTGAGCCAACTCCAGTGAGCCCACTCCAGTGAGCGCACACAAATGCTAAGTTGATGTTGCAAGTGTACCTCAGGTATGCAGGAGACAGTGCAGTGGGTGTACAGTAGAATGGGAGTGTACAATGGATGTTCAGGTAAGTATGGGAGAGTATAATCGGTGTATAGGTGAATGTGGGAGTGTACAGGTGAGTGTGGCAGTGTACAGGTGAGTGTGGCAGTGTACAGGTAAGTTTGACAGTGTACAGGTGAGTGTGACAGTGTACAGGTGAGTGTGACAGTGTACAGGTGAGTGTGACAGTGTACAGGTGAGTGTGACAGTGTACAGGTGAGTGTGACAGTGTATAGGTGAGTGTGACAGTGTACAGGTGAGTGTGACAGTGTACAGGTGAGTGTTACAGTGTACAGGTGAGTGTGACAGTGTACAGGTGAGTGTGACAGTGTACAGGTGAGTGTGACAGTGTACAGGTGAGTGTGACAGTGTACAGGTGAGTGTGACAGTGTACAGGTGAGTGTGACAGTGACAACACGAGTAGTTTTTAAGGCTCGAACCTTCGTTCACAAAGTGCCACAGATACACACTACCCAGCTGTACTCTACTTTCGTGTCAGAGTACAGTTGTACTCCCCTCTTGTGTCAGAGTACAGTTGTACTCCTCTCTTGTGCCAGAGTACAGTTGTACTCCCCTCTTGTGACAGAGTACAGTTGTACTCCAGGCTGAGGGACTGACCACCTCAAACACCATTTCCCCAAGGTTGATGGACTCATTACATCATCTTCACTTGACTGAATAAGCCTACTGAGTAGGCTTCTTCAGTCAAATACAGTTGAAACGTTTCGCCTACAGTGTAGGAGAAACGTTTCAACAATATACCCAACTGTGTCAAATGTATTTTAATCATCAACATACAAGACTCCCAGTGTGTGTGTGAAGTGGGTAAAGTTTTTAAGGAGCGTTAAACCATGAGGAGGTTTATTCAGGATTAAACCGTGAGAAGAAGCTTTAGATAAGTGGGTTGAGAGAAATATTAGAGGAGCATCACTAAACCATGAGGAGAGAATTTAGAAGAGCATTAGACCATGAAAAAAAGGTTAGAGAAACATTAACCCCATAGAGAAGAGGATATAGATCAGAATTAAACCATTAAAGGCGTTTAGACATATTTTATACCATGAGAAAACGGTTTACAAGCACATTAAGCCATGAAACTTTGGTTTAGAAGTCCATCAAGCCATGATATTATAGTTTAAATAATTAAACCAATTAAAGAGGATTTAAAGAACATTTAAAAGACCATTAATTAGAAAAGGGTTTAGAGGAGCATTGAAGAATAAGAATATGGTTTAAAGGAGCATTAAACTATGAGAAGAGAATTTAAAGAATCATTAAACCCAAGAGGAGTTTAGAAAATCAATAAACCATGAGAAGAGTGTTAAGATGAGCATTAAACCCTCCAAGCTCTACGAGAGGACACCTAGGATATTAAACCTCGAATTTGTCGATAATGAGATCACTAATATCTCTGATAATTGTCAATAAATGTAGAACTAGTTACAGTAACTGTATAAATTACCGACAAGTTGATGCACAAGACGCACGTAGAGACGCTTCTCCAACCAGTGAGTCTCACTCTGATACACAGATGAAGCACTGATGGGGGAGTGAACACCTTCCATCAAGCCTGAGTGAACACCTCTCATCAAGGCTGAGTGAACACCTCTCATCAAGCCTGAGTGAACACCTCTCATCAAGGCTGAGTGAACACCTCTCATCAAGGCTGAGTGAACACCTCTCATCAAGGCTGAGTGAACACCTTCCATCAAGCCTGAGTGAACACCTCTCATCAAGCCTGAGTGAACACCTCTCATCAAGGCTGAGTGAACACCTCTCATCAAGGCTGAGTGAACACCTCTCATCAAGGCTGAGTGAACACCTCTCATCAAGGCTGAGTGAACACCTCTCATCAAGGCTGAGTGAACACCTCTCATCAAGGCTGAGTGAACACCTCTCATCAAGGCTGAGTGAACACCTCTCATCAAGGCTGAGTGAACACCTCTCATCAAGGCTGAGTGAACACCTCTCATCAAGGCTGAGTGAACACCTCTCATCAAGGCTGAGTGAACACCTCTCATCAAGGCTGAGTGAACACCTCTCATCAAGGCTGAGTGAACACCTCTCATCAAGGCTGAGTGAACACCTCTCATCAAGGCTGAGTGAACACCTCTCATCAAGGCTGAGTGAACACCTCTCATCAAGGCTGAGTGAACACCTCTCATCAAGGCTGAGTGAACACCTCTCATCAAGGCTGAGTGAACACCTCTCATCAAGGCTGAGTGAACACCTCTCATCAAGGCTGAGTGAACACCTCTCATCAAGGCTGAGTGAACACCTCTCATCAAGGCTGAGTGAACACCTCTCATCAAGGCTGAGTGAACACCTCTCATCAAGCCTGAGTGAACACCTCTCATCAAGCCTGAGTGAACACCTCTCATCAAGCCTGAGTGAACACCTCTCATCAAGGCTGAGTGAACACCTCTCATCAAGCCTGAGTGAACACCTCTCATCAAGCCTGAGTGAACACCTCTCATCAAGCCTGAGTGAACACCTCTCATCAAGGCTGATTGAACACCTCTCATCAAGCCTGAGTGAACACCTCTCATCAAGCCTGAGTGAACACCTCTCATCAAGCCTGAGTGAACACCTCTCATCAAGCCTGAGTAAACACCTCTCATCAAGCCTGAGTGAACACCTCTCATCAAGCCTGAGTGAACACCTCTCATCAAGCCTGAGTGAACACCTCTCATCAAGCCTGAGTAAACACCTCTCATCAAGCCTGAGTGAACACCTTCCATCAAGGCTGAGGGAGTGAACACCTTTCATCAAGACTGAGGGAGTGAACACCTTTCATCAAGACTGAGGGAGTGAACACCTCTCATCAAGACTGAGGGAGTGAACACCTTCCATCAAGACTTAGGGAGTGAACAACTCTCATCAAGACTGAGGGAGTGAACACCTCTCATCAAGACTGAGGGAGTGAACACCTTCCATCAAGACTGAGGGAGTGAACACCTCTCATCAAGGCTGAGGGAGTGAACACCTTCCATCAAGGCTGAGGGAGTGAACACCTTCCATCAAGGCTGAGGGAGTGAACACCTTCCATCAAGACTGAGGGAGTGAACACCTTCTATCAAGGCTGAGGGAGTGAACGCCTTCCATCAAGGCTGAGGGAGTGAACACCTTCCATCAAGGCTGAGGGAGTGAACACCTTCCATCAAGGCTGAGGGAGTGAACACCTTCCATCAAGGCTGAGGGAGTGAACACCTTTCATCAAGGCTGAGGGAGTGAACACCTTCCATCAAGGCTGAGGGAGTGAACACCTTCCATCAAGACTGAGGGAGTGAACACCTCTCATCAAGACTGAGGGAGTGAACACCTTCCATCAAGACTGAGGGAGTGAACACCTCTCATCAAGACTGAGGGAGTGAACACCTTTCATCAAGGCTGAGGGAGTGAACACCTTCCATCAAGGCTGAGGGAGTGAACACCTTCCATCAAGGCTGAGGGAGTGAACACCTTCTATCAAGACTGAGGGAGTGAACACCTTCCATCAAGACTGAGGGAGTGAACACCTCTCATCAAGGCTGAGGGAGTGAACACCTTCCATCAAGACTGAGGGAGTGAACACCTTCCATCAAGACTGAGGGAGTGAACACCTTCCATCAAGACTGAGGGAGTGAACACCTCTCATCAAGGCTGAGGGAGTGAACACCTTCCATCAAGACTGAGGGAGTGAACACCTTCCATCAAGGCTGAGGGAGTGAACACCTTCCATCAAGACTGAGGGAGTGAACACCTTCCATCAAGACTGAAGGAGTAAACACCTCTCATCAAGGCTGAGGGAGTGAACACCTTCCATCAAGACTGAGGAGTGAACACCTTCCATCAAGGCTGAGGAGTGAACACCTTCTATCAAGACTGAGGGAGTGAACACCTTTCATCAAGGCTGAGGGAGTGAACACCTTTCATCAAGGCTGAGGGAGTGAACACCTTTCATCAAGGCTGAGGGAGTGAACACCTTTCATCAAGGCTGAGGGAGTGAACACCTTCTATCAAGGCTGAGGGAGTGAACACCTTTCATCAAGGCTGAGGGAGTGAACACCTTTCATCAAGGCTGAGGGAGTGAACACCTTTCATCAAGACTGAGGGAGTGAACACCTTTCATCAAGACTGAGGGAGTGAACACCTCTCATCAAGGCTGAGGGAGTGAACACCTTCTATCAAGGCTGAGGGAGTGAACACCTTCTATCAAGACTGAGGGAGTGAACACCCTTCATCAAGACTGAGGGAGTGAACACCTTCTATCAAGACTGAGGGAGTGAACACCTTTCATCAAGACTGAGGGAGTGGACACCTCTCATCAAGACTGAGGGAGTGAACACCTTTCATCAAGACTGAGGGAGTGAACACCTCTCATCAAGACTGAGGGAGTGAACACCTTTCATCAAGACTGAGGGAGTGAACACCTTCTATCAAGACTGAGGGAGTGAACACCTTTCATCAAGACTGAGGGAGTGAACACCTTTCATCAAGACTGAGGGAGTGAACACCTTTCATCAAGACTGAGGGAGTGAACACCTTTCATCAAGACTGAGGGAGTGAACACCTCTCATCAAGACTGAGGGAGTGAACACCTCTTATCAAGGCTGAGGGAGTGAACACCTTTCATCAAGGCTGAGGGAGTGAACACCTTTATCAAGGCTGAGGGAGTGAACACCTTTCATCAAGGCTGAGGGAGTGAACACCTTTCATCAAGGCTGAGGGAGTGAACACCTCTCATCAAGGCTGAGGGAGTGAACACCTTTCATCAAGGCTGAGGGAGTGAACACCTTTCATCAAGGCTGAGGGAGTGAACACCTTCTATCAAGGCTGAGGGAGTGAACACCTTTCATCAAGGCTGAGGGAGTGAACACCTTTCATCAAGGCTGAGGGAGTGAACACCTCTCATCAAGGCTGAAGGAGTGAACACCTTTCATCAAGGCTGAGGGAGTGAACACCTTCTATCAAGGCTGAGGGAGTGAACACCTTTCATCAAGACTGAGGGAGTGAACACCTTTCATCAAGACTGAGGGAGTGAACACCTCTCATCAAGGCTGAGTGAGTGAACACCTCTCATCAAGACTGAGGGAGTGAACACCTTCCATCAAGGATGAGGGAGTGAACACCTTCCATCAAGGCTGAGGAAGTGAACACCTTCCATCAAGACTGAGGGAGTGAACACCTCTCATCAAGGCTGAGGGAGTGAACACCTTCTATCAAGACTGAGGGAGTGAACACCTTCCATCAAGACTGAGGGAGTGAACACCTTCCATCAAGGATGAGGGAGTGAACACTTTCCATCAAGGCTGAGGAAGTGAACACCTTCCATCAAGACTGAGGGTGTGAACACCTTCCATCAAGGCTGAGGAAGTGAACACCTTAGATCACCTCTTCACTTCTACGACCTCAAGTATATAATATCCGTGTAGAGAAACCCACTGCTTGGTGAAACGTCTTCATAAATACCCCGAAAAAGGGTTTCGTCTAGAGATCCTTGACCTTGGTAAAACATTCGGTCCGTAGAAGAGAACCAAGGCCAGCACAGCCCTTGAAAAACATACTATGGCTGGTACTAACTCTCTTGTACTAGTACTCTCTTGTACTAGTACTCTCTTGTACTAGTACTCTCTTGTACTAGTACTCTCTTGTACTAGTACTCTCTTGTACTAGTACTCTCTTTTGTACTAGTACTCTCTTTTGTACTAGTACTCTCATGCACTAGTACTCTCATGCACTAGTACTCTCAGTCACTAGTACTCTCAGGCACTAGTACTCTCAGGCACTAGTACTCTCAGGCACTAGTACTCTCAGGCACTAGTACTCTCAGGCACTAGTACTCTCAGGCACTTCAATGCGAGAGTAGTTTGAGGAACAGTTGTCCTCTGACGCATATATTAAAAACTCACTTCTAGTGTCAAGTGTGAGTTATCAGTAGTCAAGACACGTGTGTGTGTGTGTGTGTGCGTGCGCGCGGCCGTGTTAGCGTGTGTATGTTTGTGCGTGCGTACGTGCGTGTGTGCGTGCGTACGTGCGTGCGTGCGTTCTCACATATATGTAGCTGTAGGGGTCGAGTATTAGCTCCTGGCCCCGTCACTTGTCTACACTGTGCCAGATATAATCCTGCTCAGACAGATAAATCCCTTTCAATTAGCCACACGCATTACCAGTGCTCAGTATGAGAGGGGCAGGAAACTAATGTTATTTCTGCACACCTGAGCACACCTGGCCATCCTCTCTTCAAGACTGGTGTGAAAATGATCGTGCCTTCTGCAACCCCCATTGATCGCAGCATTATTGAACACTCGTTAATCAACACATTTATTTTTGGTTTAAATCAATCAAAAGAGTGGTCTATATCATCTAGATAACTACATTATTAAAAATATTCTCAATTACAATTCAAGACCCGAGTACTTTTCAACAGATAATGACAGCGTTAATTATTTAATATAAACAGAACACACGTCTGGCAACTCTAGCTTCTATCTCACTGAATGTTATGTCCTGTTTACTTAACTACTATAACCATTATATGCTCTTTCAGCATATTATTTCCTTCAGTTTACAGATGCTGACTGTCAGACACTCACCACTTCAACGCTAAAAGCAGCTTCAGTGGTGGCCTACAAGCAGTCCACTTGGCAGAGCTGACTGTATATAAAAACATGCTGGTTGCCGCATCGTCGTCAAGGAAGACTGGTCATCTAAGAGCTGAGTGTACGTCACTCTGGAAACTTCCTACTAATAGTTGCAATTTCTGCACCACACAGACCCACGGTACCGTGGTTACTCCGCCTTGGTGCCTTAGTTCATTCTGAATCTAAATATATTTGCGGCAGGGCGCAATAATGAGTAACAGTTTTTACATTAATCTCATCCCGACCACACAGACAATGCCAGAGTACAGCTCTTGGCACTACCGTTTTGGCATACCACGTTTGATTCCCCGACAAATCTATTTTAGGCTATTATTAACCCTAGGGTCAGGAACCTTGCATAACTTAAAAAATACTGGACAGTCTTAACGATTCTATTACAATGTTTACTCAGTGTATACCTGAGAGGTTCCGGGGTCAACGCCCCGCGGCCCTGTCTGTGACCAGGCCTCATGGTGGATCAGGGCCTGATCAACCAGGCAGTTACTGTTGGCCGCACGCAAACCGACGTACGAACCACATCCCTGCTGGTCAGGTACTAACTTTAGGTGCTTATCCAGTACCTGATTGAAGACAGCCAGGGGTCTATTGGTAATCCCCCTTATGTATGCTGGGAGGCAGTTGAACAGTCTTGGGCTCCTGACACTTATTTTGTTGTCTCTAATCGTGCTAGTGGCACCCCTGCTTTTCATTGGGGGGATGTTACATTGTCTGCCGAGTCTTTTGTTTTCATAGGGAGTGATTTTCGAGTGCAAGTTTGGTACAAATCCCTCTAGGATTTTCCAAGTGTATATGATCATGTATCTCTCCCGCCTGCGTTCTAGGGAGTACAGGTTTTGGAACTTAAAGTGTTCCCAGTAATTGAAGTGTTTTATCGCAGTTATGCGTGCGGTGAAGGTTCTCTGTACATTTTCTAGGTCAGCAATTTCACCTGCCTTGAAAGGCGCTGTTGGTGTGCAGCAATATTCCAGCCTAGATAGAACAAGCAACTTGAAGCTTATCATCATAGGCTTGGCATCCCTGGTTTTGAAGGTTCTCATAATCCATCCTGTCATTTTTCTAGCAGATACGATTGATACAATCGCATCCTCTGACATGATCACTCCCAGGTCTTTTACATTAGTTCTTCGCTCTATTGTGTGGTTGGAATTTGTTTTATACTCCGATGTAGTTTTAATTTCCTCACGTTTTCCATATCGGAGTAATTGAAATTTCTCATAATCGAATTTCATATTGTTTTCTGCAGCCCATTTAAAGATTTGGTTTATGTCTGCTTGGAGTCTTGCGGTGTTTTCAATGGTGGACACTGTCATGGAAATTCGGGTGTCATCTGCAAAGGAAGACACGGCACTGTGGCTTATATCCCTGTCAATGTCTGATATGAGGATGAGGAATAGGATGGGAGCAAGTACTGTGCCTTGTGGAACAGAGCTTTTCACCGTAGCCGCCTCAGACTTTACTCTGTTGACTACTATTCTTTGTGTTCTATTTGTTAGGAAATTATAGATCCATCTACCAACTTTTCCTGTTATTCCTTTATCACGCATTTTGTGTGCTATTACACCATGGTCACACTTGTCAAAGGCTTTTGCAAAGTTTGTGTATATTACATCTGCATTTTGTTTGTCTTCTACAGCATCCAGGACCTTGTCATAGTGGTCCAGTAGTTGGGACAGACAGGAGTGACCTGCTCTAAACCCATGCTGCCCTGGGTTGTGTAACTGATGGGTATCTAGATGGGTGGCGATCTTGCTTCTCAGAACCATTTCAAAGATTTTCATATGGGATGTTAGCACTATCAGTCTGTAGTTCTTTGCTATTGCTTTACTGCCCCCTTTGTGGAGTGGGGCTGTCTGTTGTTTTTAGCAGCTGTGGGACGACCCATGAGTCCATGCTCCCTCTCCATAGGATGTTGGAGTTGGATGTTGGAGTTGGATGTTGGAGTTCTTGATGAACACGGAGTTCCACGAGTCTGGGCCTGGGGCAGAGTGCATGAGCATGTCATTTATCGCCTTTTCGAAGTCATTTGCCGTCAGGATAATATCAGACAGGTTTGTATCTACCAAATTTTTTGGCTCTCTCATAAAAAAATAATTTAGGTCTTCGAATCTGTCTGGTTAGCGGCTCGCTAAAAACCGAGTCATATTGGGACTTGAATAGTTCACTCATTTCCTTGCTGTCATCTGTGTAGGAACCATCTCGTTTAAGTATCAGATCATCATTGTTAGTGAAGATGAGGTCCAGTGTATTCTCCAATCTTGTAGGCTCTATTATTTGTTGGTTTAAGGTGAATTTGGTGCAGAGATTTAATTAAAAGCTCGTGTGTGTGCGAGTGTTCATCTGAGCTGCCTCCTGGTGTTATCTCTGCTACAACATTATTTGATATATTCCTACATTTTAGGTGCCTTAGGTTGAAATTCCCCAGGAGCAAGATGTTGGGGGCAGGAGCTGGAAGCTTTTCCAGACAGTGGTCAATTTTCAGAAGCTGTTCCTGGAATTGTTGGGACGTTGCATCCAGAGTCATGTATACCACCACGATGACCAGGTTTTGGTTCTCGATCTTTACTGCTAAAACTTCAACTACATCATTTGAGGCATTTAGTAATTCTGAGCATATAAGTGACTCTGTGATATACAGGCCAACCCTCCCTCCCTTTTGCCTGTTCACTCTGTCGCATTTGTATAGGTTGTAACCCGGGATCCATATTTCATTGTCCAAGTGATCCTTCATGTGGGTCTCTGTCAAAACCGCGAACATTGCGTTTGACTCTGTAAGCAGTCCACGGATGAAATATAGTTTGTTGTTCGTTGCTGGCTTTAGACCCTGTATATTTGTAAAGATGAATGTCGGTGGATTGGTGGTATTGGTGGTATGGGGAAAGGGTCTTTTTTTCCTGGCACTCATATCTGTTGTTTTGGAGTGGAGGCCAACGACTGTTATTCCACTCCAGAAATGATTGGAGTTAGTGTACGATTTCTGTCATTTCCTGCCTGGTTTTTTTTTCCTTCCTGGCGCTAAAAAACCTCTCTCTCTGGAGTGGCTTTGGCTACCCAGGTTTTCCCATGGTCTGGATGTTTTGTGTCTTCTTGTCCCCTTTAGGTGGTGTGCCTGGCAATATAGGTTATATCATTGTCTTTCCTGAACTGAAGAGTGGCACATTTCAGGGTGGAAAAGCTTACAGGACGGGAGGTTGCATTTTCCTGTTGTCATATGGGCACGGCATTTTCTGGGGTGGTCAAAGTTGCATGTCCCACATGTTTTTTCCAGATATTCCATGCCTGCAGATACCAAGTGCATAGAATCTGCATAGGCCCGGTTTCGGCTTGCCTTGTATTTTTGTGACTGTATTCCCTACTGGTGTGTGTTTTCCTGTCTCATTTCTATCTTCAGCACTAGTACTAACAATGGAGCCTTCACCAGTTATTTCTAGTAATTTACCTTCACTATTTCCCGGGACATCCCCTTGTTTAATATCTCCCGTGGTATTGCTAGTTTGTAACATTGGTTTTTTTCATGTCCTTGTCTACACCTGTTTCCCCACTACAGCTTCCGTCTCCCTCCAGGTTACTAACATTCATTTCACCATTCTTACAGTTACTGTCTACCAGGACAGCATCTGCACCAGAGGCGATAGCATCATTCTGCCCAAACTTTATATTTTCCAATCTGTTACAGAATGCTGTCAGGTTTTCTATGAAGGCCGTTTTGATGTTATCTTTTAATACCAATGTGATTTTATTTCACAGTTGAATCTCATTTGGGCATACCCAAAAACACTTCCCTGGTTTAATATATCTTGTAGATAATTCCTGAATATCTGCACAAGGTGCATGGGCCCAATTACCACAGAAATTGCATGTAATCCATGCAGAAGTCCGTTTGGTTGTTTGCTTGCAGACTACACAGGATTTCATGTGATTTTATTGGCTGTTTTACTGTATATTCTACTAATGACCTCCTTAAAGTGTAGATCTATCTATTTGTATTGTAACTATTTGTATTTGTACGTCCATGTGTTTGGGACAATATTACTGCTCTAGTAGTTACTGTTTGGGTGTTTGATAAGGGCACGTAAAACCCCGTCAGCTCATGAATCCGGTCAGAGGATACCTTATTTTTCAACGAATCTGTTTGAATCCGGTCATTGGTTCACTTATTTCTTGGACGAATCCATACAAATCCTGTCAGTGGATCACTTATTTTGAACGTATCCGGTCGGTGATTTTGGACTATCTCATGAAAGGACTACTGGAATATAATTTAATTAACAGAGTAATATGTGTTCAGTTTGATACAAAAAGTATAACTTGCGTGTTGGAGAAACCGGTGACTTCTGGCAGCTCCTATTATGACGAACGGTCGGTGGCCTCTGGCACCCTTTTTTACCACCTGAAGTTTTGGGCACTTATAGATCACTGTATTTAGCTTTTCAAGATTTTTCCACCTCCACCACAACAGATACTATTTTATCACTATGGTTGACTGGTGTGTAAGAGACCCTCGTGTTATTTAGTTGTTAAAACTCTTACTGTAAGAGTTTGTTTCCTTGTTGGTAGTCTGGGTCGAGCTGGCATGACTGCCGCTGCTAGTGCCATACGCACACTATATAGTGTCACAATATATGGTGCCTTACTCACACTATATGTCACAAAATATATGGTGGTATTCTCACATTATATAGTGTCACACAATATATGGTGTCATACACTACATGTAACACAATATATGGTGCCATACTCACACTATATAGTGTCACACAATATATGGTGCCATACTCACACTATATGTCACTCAATATATGGTGGTATTCTCACATTATATAGTGTCACACAATATATGGTGTCATACACTACATGTAACACAATATATGGTGCCATACTCACACTATATAGTGTCACAATATATGGTGCCATACTCACACTATATAGTGTCACAATATATGGTGCCATACTCACACTATATAGTGTCACAATATATGGTGCCATACTCACACTATATAGTGTCACACAATATATGGTGCTATACTCACACTTCATAACGCCATACTCACAATATATAGTATCATACAAGAGTGCCATACAACAGCACTAACAAAATCTTTTACACTTCAGTGATCAATGATCCACTAAACTCTGTACACACCAGAAGACTTTGAGTCTTAAATCTTAAAGACTCATTAAAAACCCTTATTAAATTTTATTCAGCACAAGACAGTGATATATTCGTAGCAATGAATTTTTAACTGGGGTAATGGAATGTAAACTGGGCTGCTACATATATAATCAGTGTTCTGCAATAATTGAAGGCATATTGCAAGTTTGCATGGTATTGTTGCCTAAATGTCTTGAGTAATTATTATGTTGTTATGCCTGTTGTGTGTGTACTCGCAAGTACATGGTTGCAGAGGGTTGATTCATAGTTCCTGTGTGCTCGCGTGTGTTTGTGTGTGAGTGTGTGAGTGCGCGCGCGTGCTGTGTGTGTGTGTGTGTGTGTGTGTGTGTGTGTTATAGTGTGTGTGTGTGTGTGTGTGTGTGTGTCTGTGTGTGTGATAGTGTATGTGTGTGTGTACTCACCTAGTTGTGGTTGCAGGGGTCGAGACATAGCTCCTGGCCCCGCCTCTTCCCCTGGCCGCTACTGGGTTCCCCCCCTTCGCCATGGCTTTATCATACCTCTTCTTAAATCTGTGTATGGAACCTGCCTCCACTACATCGCTTCCCAAACTATTCCACTTCCCGACTTCTCTGTGACTGAAGAAATACTTCCTAACATCCCTGTGATTCATCTGAGTCTTCAACTTCCAACTGTGTCCCCTTGTTATTGTGTACCATCTATGGAACATTCTGTCTCTGTCAACCTTGTCAATTCCTCTCAGTATTTTATATGTCGTTATCATGTCCTCCCTATCTCTCCTGTCCTCCAGTGTCGTCAGGTCGATTTCCCCTTTAAACCCCTCCTCGTAGGACTTCCCCTTAGCTCCGGGGCTAGTCTTGTTGCAAACCTTTGCACTTTCTCTATCTTCTTTACGTGCTTGGATAAATGTGGGTTCCAAACTGGTGCTGCATACTCCAGTATGGTAATAACGTACACAGTGTACAGGGTCCTGAACGATTCTTTATTAAGATGTCGGAATGCTGTTCTTAGGTTTGCTAGGCGCCCGTATGCTGCAGCAGTTATTTGGTTGATGTGCGCCTCAGGGATTGGGGTTATACTCACCCCCAAAATCTTTTCCTTGATTGGGTTTGTAGTCTCTGGCCCCCCGACT